>JAPSGF010000166.1:85678-112746 GCA_035772895.1 Perdix hodgsoniae
TTCTTTCTTTCTTTCTTTCTTTCTTTCTTTCTTTCTTTCTTTCTTTCCTTTCTCCCTCTCACCTTACTTTCCTATTTTTGTTTTCTATTTGTTGTTTTTGTTTTCTCTTAGGCATTTGCCTACAGTGTGTGTTCTCTAATGAACACTTCAGCTCCTTTTTCATTTTATTTCATATGGTTCTTCATGCACACCGGAAAATTTTGTATTGTTTGCAATCCTGCTGCTGAATGTCAGCATACGTGCAGCTGTCTCTTGTTCTTCTTTATCTGACTTTCGCTTGCAACAGTAAAGCTTTTAGTTTGTTCCCTGCTGTCTTTCCTTATGTTTCCAAAGCCTCTTCCCCAGATTTTTAGATTACAGGCTGTGCTATCCATCTGATGAAAATGTAGTGAGTAATATGAAAAGTCAGTATTTTTTATTGGATGTCTATGGGACAAATAGATTTCAGTTAAAACACTGAACTCTACACTATAGGTGCAGTTTCACTGAAATGAGAACAGTTAATAAGCTGTTAAATTGAAACCATTAACAAACAGTTGACAATTATTCACTTAACATAGCACAGAATTATACAAACTACTCTTCACCTGGAATATTGAAGGCATTAATTCATCATCATCACACAGAATATTACTTGCAATGTAATTATATATAGTATATAAAAATAATATATATATAATATATAATTCAAATTTTATAATATATAATATATAATATATAATTGTAATTTTTAGGAGGTAAATAAACATCTATTTATATTCACAGAATCACAGAATCACAGAATCACAGAATGACCCAGGTTGGAAGGGACATAAAGGATCATGTTGTTCCAACCCCCCTGCCTAGCAGGGCCACCAAACATACACATTTAGATCAGGTTGCCCAGAGCCCTGTCCAACCTGGTCTTGAACACCTCCAAGGACGGGGCATCCACAACCTCCCTGGGCAGCCTATTCCAGGACCTAACCACTCTCCTAGTAAAGAACTTCCCCCTAACATCCAACCTAAATCTTCCCTCCTTCAACTTGGATCCATTTCCCCTAGTCCTGCTATTATCAGCCCTTTCAAAGAGTTTACTCCCCTCCTGGGAGTAAGTTCCCTTCAGGTATTGAAAGGCTGCAATGAGGTCACCCCGCAACCTTCTCTTCTCCAGGCTGAACAAACCCAACTCCCTCAGCCTGTCCTCATAGGGGAGGTGCTCCAGCCCCCTGATCATCTTCGTGGCCCTTCTCTGGACCCTTTCCAAAATCTCCATGTCTTTTTTGTACTGAGGGCTCCACACCTGGACACAGTACTCCAGGTGGGGCCTCACAAGAGCAGAGTAGAGAGGAACAATCACCTCCCTATCCCTGCTGACCACCCCTCTCCTGATGGAGCCCAGGATCCCATTTGCTTTCCGGGCTGCCAGAGCGCACTGCTGGCTCATGTTAAGTTTCTCATCTATCAGGACCCCTAGGTCTTTCTCTGCCAAGCTGCTCTCAAGGACAACTCCTCCCAGCCTGTACAGGTGCCTGGGGTTCTTCCGGCCCAAGTGCAAAACCTTGCACTTTGTTGTGTTGAACCTCATAAGGTTCACCCAAGCCCAGCTTTCCAGCCTGTCAATGTCCCTCTGAATGGCATCCGTTCCCTCCACCGTATCGACTGCACCACTCAGCTTGGTGTCATCAGCAAACTTGCTGAGGGTGCACTCCATTCCCTCATCGATGTCATTAAAAAAGATGTTAAAGAGCACTGGTCCCAAGACAGACCCTTGAGGGACACCGCTCGTTACCGGCCTCCACCTGGACATAGAGCCATTGACCACCACCCTCTGTCTGCGGCCTTTCAACCAATTGCTTATCCATCGGATCGTCCACCCATCAAATCCACTTCCCTTCAATTTGGAGATGAGGATGTGATGGGGGACCATGTCAAAGGCCTTGCTCAGGTCCAGGTAAATGACATCGGTTGCCTTCCCTTCGTCCACCAATGCCGTCACTCCATCACAGAAGGCCACAAGATTAGTTAAGCATGACCTTCCCCTGGTGAAGCCATGCTGGCTGTCTAGGATCACGTACTCGTTCTTTATGTGATCGAGCATGTTGTCCAGGAGGATCTGTTCCATAATCTTCCCAGGCACAGAGGTGAGACTCACCGGCCTGTAGTTACCCGAGTCCTCCCTGCTCCCCTTCTTATAAATGGGAGTGACGTGACCCTTCCTCCAGTCATCCGGGAAGGGTCAATCATTTCATTACATTATGTTTCACTGCAAGATGATTTGGTACATAAATAAGAAAAAAAAGGTGAAAAAAAAAAAAAAAAAAAAAAAAAGAAGAATTAGGCTATGGCTAAAACAGCAGAGAAAGGAAAAAAAAACAAATCTAAAATGTCTCTTAATCTGGAGATCTTTGCATGAAAAGGATATATAGATATTTAGGAAACAGAGAATGAATAGATAAAAATAAAGAAATACATAAAAATTATGTTTTTCCTGTATCTTGCCATGACAAACGAAAACTGCAGATTAATACATCTTTAATTAAAAATATATATTTCATATAAAAGTAGGAGTGTGAACCAAATATGGGTGGAAGAACCTCATGAGAGAAGTTATAAGAATACAAATATTGTTTTAATTCAAAATTGGCTGTGTTCTCAAATCATGCAAGGTGCAAACCAGGAGATTAGTGTTTTACATTGTTAAAAACAAAACAAAACATTACATTTATAAACTTGACTAGGATAAGTCTCTTTTTTTTTAGGTAGATATAGTCATATATATATGTCATATATATATATGCTTTTAAACACTGTTCTAGTAATGCAAAATGTATAAACAGCCATCAGGTCAAGATACACATTTTTTATCTTTCATTCAGGTAGCACTGGCTTCAGTATTGATCTTTGATGTACAGCCAGTTTGCAGGCTACCTGATTGTCCACTGCTCTGGTTAACAGTTTTTTTTTCTTGTTGTTGTTGTTTTTTGTTTGTTGTTTTTTTTTTTTTTAAACAAGGATATTATTGGAAACAGCTCTGAAAGCCTTGGTAAAAGTAAATCACAAGCACTGCTCTCCCTCCATCCACCAAGCCACTCATCTCATTTTAGAAGAAAATGTCGTTGGTTAAGCATGTTTTGTCCTTCACAAAGCCCCACTGACAGCATTCAATCACCTGCTCTTTCATATGTCTAGAAATAAATCAAGAGTGATCTTGCAATGACACTGGTCAATTACTTCAGTTCTCATTCTATGAGATCTTTTTACTTATTTGCATCATTTGCATTTAAATGTTCTGTAATATCTGTTCTCTACCATGGAGAAAACCTTCTCCATCCAGCCTTTCTCATGTCTCAAGGAAAAAAATTTTACTAGACAATATTGAAGGAAAGATACTAGGTAATTCAATGTTGTTCATGTTCATTAACACCAGTTTCTCTGTCTAATGTGGCAACTAGACTTTTATTTTATCTTATTTTCCCTTTACAACTGACATATTTACAGGTCACATTTTTGTTGTTATCAACACACTTTTTCAGGGATTCCTCAGATCCAGCTGCTAATTAGCTTTATATAACACAGTCCCTTCGTGCTCATTGCCTCCATATTCCTTCCAGGTCACCTGACTCTTCTTCAACACTTGGTAATCTAGCTTTCTGCACGTCAGTCAAGAGTTCATTGTTCAGTAACACTGGCCTCCTTCTGCCTCTGCTCAACTTTCTACATGTGAGGATGTATAGCAGTTTAGGACCAAATTGACACTATGACAACTAACTGGCATGGCAGTGTCCATGGTACTGGACATGCCTGTTCTATACAGGCAAAGGTAATGAAATATTTTCATTTCTTACATGTGGAACATTTATTTAAACATTTAAAGAAGAGTCTTCAAGCAACAGTTACAACTCTTCACATAGGCATACTGTACTCTTTATAGAATAACGTCACCAGAAAGTCTCGCTTTATCATAGTCTACACACAAAGAAAATACGGAACCAGAAAAAAAAAATCTTCTTTGATTTTCTTCTTTTCTTTTGATTTCTTCTTATCCATGCTACTTTTGGGGAAAATACCCCCTTATGAAGTTACTTATGCTTTCACTCTTCTCTTCACAATATTGCAGGTCTGTGACAATGGATAGCACCTCTTTAATGATTAAGTGACAGAATCACAGAACAGCATCAAGATAGGTTTTGATTATATCTAAAGGAGATTCCACAACATCCACCGGCAACTTGTTCACATGCTCTGTCACTCTCAAAATGAAGATTTTCCTCACGTTTGTTTGGACCTTTGAATGTGCCTATTGACCCTTGTTAAGTCACTGGGCAACACTGAAAAAGTCTGGCCCCATGCATTTGACTCCTGCCCAATAGGTAAATATAAACATTGATAAGATTTTTTCCTCAATCATCTTTTCTCCAGACTGAGCCGTTCTAGATCTCCCAGCCTTTCCATGTAAGGGAGATAATCCAGGACCCTAGTAATCCTCTACCACACTGCCTCTAGAAATTGAACCATCTTTCTTGAACTGCAGAGCCCAGAGCTGGACCCAGAAGTCCAGTTGTTTTTTCACGAGGACAGAGTAATTGAGAGGAGAACCTCCCTAAACCTGCTGGCCACTTTCGTTTTAATGTACTCTAGGATTCCATTGGTCTTCTAGGCCAAAAGGCCAAACTGTTGGCTCACAGTCAGCCTGCTGACCCTCAGAACACTCAGGTCTTCCTCTGCAGAGCTCCTTTCCAGCAGCTCATGTGATTAATCCTTTCCAGGCATAGAAGTCTGTATTTGCCTTTGTTGAACTTCATAGCCAACTCTTGAGCCTGTCAAGGTCTTGCTGAATGGTAGCACAGCCTACAGGCACACCACTGATTCCTCCTATTTTTGTATCATCAGTTGACTGTCTGAGGGCAGTATTCTACCTCTTAATGAAGCTCACTGATGAAGATACCAAATACTCCAATGAAGAAATTGAACTCAGTACCAACAGCTGGGGAACATCACTAGATAAACATGTTCCTCCAAATAGACTTTGTACTGCTAATCATAATATTCCAAACTCTGCCAGTCAGTTCTCAATCCAACTCACACTTAAAGCTTTTTCATGAGAATACTATCAGAATTCAACATGAAATCTTTTTAAATAATTTCATTTTACTTTTAGTTTTGTTTCAAAAAGGAAAGATTGTTTTGAATCAGTTTATGCCTTCTCCTCATAAGCAGTTCAAAAGACAAATATAATTTCAACTTAAGTTGAAATCTTCTACATTTTCCTCTTTTGTTGTTGCTGTATTGCAGTTTCTTGCTTTTTTGCTTCACATGCTTTGCATTAAAAAACACATATGTACTTCAAAGACCTCTGATAAGTACATTCACAGTGGTGTCTATGGAGGGTAGGACTCAGTGATCAAGGTCCCCTTCAACCCCTACAATTCTGTGATACATACTCAAGTCTGAGCTCAATTCTTGGTTAAAATGTCTGCTAGTTATTTCCAGTAAACTATTTGATAGACCAGCTCTATTCAATTTAAGTTTCACTAGTAGCAAATTTTTAATACAACTATACACTCAGAAATTGATACGGTGTATGAGACAGAAGCAATAAGAAAATTCATTTTCTTCATTCTTCTTTTTGTGGAAGGAGAGAAAGGAAGAGCAGAAATCTGTAAAATGGGATGCTGTAAAGAGTACAGTAGCACTGTGGAGGTCCTAAAGATTCCATCAAAGAAGTTTTGAAGGAAAGACTCTTCACTGAGGTTGCAACTACACAAAAACCTCTAAACAGTGTGCTTTGAAGAGCTATGCAAACCTGCTTGGTTTAAAAAAAATAAAAATAAAAATGAAAAGAAATAGTCTTCACTGATTTTATATTTATCAATTCAACATAGAGAGACTTCAAAAATTTATCTTACATGCCAGTCATGCAGAAATTTCTAGGAAATCTACCAAGTGTAATTTAGTGTAGAGATAAAGAAAATACATACTTTAATATATGAAAACAAAAAACAAACAAAAAAACACATTTACTGAGCTGGGGTCCTCATATCAAAGTGAGAATTAAAAAAAGAAGTCATACATGAATGCTCTTTACTATTAGCTCATTTCTCTTCTTCATATACAAATCCA
Source organism: Perdix hodgsoniae (assembly GCA_035772895.1). Taxonomy (NCBI): domain Eukaryota; kingdom Metazoa; phylum Chordata; class Aves; order Galliformes; family Phasianidae; genus Perdix; species Perdix hodgsoniae. The sequence continues at coordinate 91,781 of JAPSGF010000166.1, forward strand.
TTTATATAACAGATTCCACAAATTGCTGTATCTTCAGCATGTGATTACTTCATTGAAGAATAAAATTCCATTTCTATCCATGACCTTCATTGAGCTTGTCTAGATAACACCCAAAGAAGAAAAAGTAAATGATATTGCTATTACTATCATTACATAATCATTTCACTTATTTCTAATATCTTTTCACAGAACACTCAGATAATATTGAAATCAACACCACTATTATTTGACCTCTGAGTAGTGTGGGTTTTTTTTTGGTTTCTCATGGTGTTGTTTTTTTTTTTTTCCTTTTAGTTTAATGGAAGCTAATCAGAATACATGTAAAAGCATATGAATAATATTTAGACTTTCCAAAAACTTAAATTTACATAAATACACATCTTTGAGCATGGGTATCAACACAAATTTATTAAGCAGTCTTTTAAAAAAAAATTTATACACTAGTTAATTACTCTTAGAAGAATCTTTGGTGTCTATTGGTTTCTTATAGAACTTAAAAAAAAAACCTCTGGCATGATCATTTTGATTTTCATTTACAAGTGCCTGTGAAACTGTTTCTCAAAATGAAATGAGTGAAAATGCACTGGTTAAGGTAAATTTAGGTCTAGCAGATGAGCACAAGCAAATAAATGAAGTTTTTGAGCATTCTGTTTATATGTCAGTGTGATTGAATTCTTTAGATAGGACAAATGTCATTGAGGTTTGCAGGTGAACCTGAGATTTAAGAGTGTTCACATGGAATTCTATGCTATAGAATAGAAAATAATATTCAAGAGCACGTATAGTGATCACAGCTCCTATTCATCAGTCTCTTTATTTCACAGTTGCCCACAGAGACAAGAGAAGGAAGAAAAAATACTAAGATCTTCAGGTGGAAAAATAATTTTAGAGCAATATGCTCAGGCTTCTATCACTAGAGAACTATTTCATATCTCACAGGAAATTGAAAACTAATTATTATCGTTTATCTCATATAGTCGTTATGGTTGGAAAATACTAGTAATATCATCTAGCCTAACCACTGGCCTACTACCACTCTGTCTACTATACTATGTTCCTTAGTGCCAAATCTGCTATCTTCTCAAATACATCCAAGAATGCTGACTTCCTTGGGCAGCCTATTCCAATGCCTCAACATTCATTCTAGAATTTTTTTTCCTAGCATCTAAACAGAACCTTCCCAGATACAACTTGAGACCATTATTATCTCTTGTCATCTGGAAGGAGAGGCTGATTGACATTTGGCTATTTTTTCAGATAGTTGTAAAGAATATTTAAAAGTAAAAGTTAAACTTCCAAGGTGGTATCCAGTGACTCTGAAATGTTATTCTGTGCAAGATAACTGCTCAGAAATCTAAAGCCAAGCTGTATTTTTAAACATGTTAAAATACCAAGGAATTAAGACAGTTTTGCATCTCACTAAGCAGTGATACAAGAAAACAGTTACAAAAATTATTGTTAATTAAAAAGTTAAAAACAGTTTTTCCATGCAAAACTCAAAATTGATTACATAGCGCACACTGCATATAGACTACTTGCTCAGTGGCCCTTCTGGATAATTTTCCACTGTATTTCTGTCATGTTAACTCAATGAGTAGGTTAATAAGCTGCAAAACTCATTCTTTAATTGCAATGAAAAGATCATGAGTACAATTTATTTTTCCCCCATATTTAACATCTATTCTTTCTTTACAGAGTTTGATTTACTTTAATATGAATTGAGACAGTTTCAGATGTACCACAACCACTGTCAAAAAATTTTCCTTTGCTAAGGTCAATATGCTGCAGAGTTAAGGTCAATAAGGTTGAATATAATTATAATGCTTGCCATTGTCAGAATGGCCCATTAAGGGAAACGTGCTACTTCCATACTTCCTTGATTTGTTCAATTATTCAGAATAATTACAGTTACATATATTAAAAAAAAAAACCTAACATAATATTGCATAACTCTGTAGCAGGTCATTTTCTAGCTTAAGAATTCCCATAGTACTCAATGTAAGTAAAATCATTATCCTTTTAGCCAGATTTCAGTTTTATTTGTAAAATCAGAAGTAGTAAAAGTCAAATCTGTAATCAGCTAATTAGCTTTCTGTATTTTAAGTTAATTTAGTTACACATTAAAAAAGTTGGACCTAGGGCATAGAATTGAACTTGAAGATACTAGATTCTCTCTCTCTATATACATATATTACTTATATGTTCAAATAGCATTAAAAAAGCAAAACAAAGACTCGTACAAACGGGAAAGTCTTTCAACCATACTGAATTTTAATATAGTAGAAAGCTTCCCCACTAAGTAACAACATGCAGTAGTCAGTTAACATCATTGTAACATAAGATAAATCTTCTCCATCTTTTGCTAATTATATATAGTTTCCCTCTTGTCTCATTGACTCAGACATCAAACAAGTTATGATCGTGTCTAGACACAATCATGTTTTTTGTTGTTGCTTTTAACTCTTGCTTACCAATTCTGGCATCACTATCAAAGGATATTTGATTTATATTCCTTTAACTCAATGAAATTGGGGAGAAAAGAAGAAAAAAAAAGCAGAAGATAGTTTTCAAAATATGATTTTAAATAGATTTGTTTAAGGTAAAAGAAACTTGGTGCATACTGACCTTGAAAATGATACTGAAGGTGATACTAATTACACTGCAAAACATCTGTGATTAGTCTTAATGCAGTTCATCTCTAGAAAAAAAAAAAAAAAGAAGAGCAATCCCAGTTAAGTGCTACCTATCGTACACTCCTAGTACAAATCATAGGATACACACGCAAAAAAAAGTAAAGTAGAAGCAAGAAGTTTAAAAGCCTTTGGCTTCTTATCAGGCTTTAAAAGGGTTGTCTCATCTGTCTAACTAATGGAAAATATTAAATCCACAAAGCATTTTCTTCCAGAAAATTTAAGATTAAATGTTTTCAGTCTTTAGTGTTATGAGTGCTTGTTTAATTAGATCACTCATTACATGTTTGTTTTTTTTTTAATGTAGAAAATGCTAAACAATCTTATTAGTTATAGGAAGGCTACCATAGTAACATAAAGCCACATTTGTAGCATGTAATATAAAGGTGTTTTATTATAATTGGAAGTAACAACTGTTTTATAAACTAAACAAAAATAATCAGGAAATATAGAAGTCCATGCAGTATTACATCTTCAATTTTCCAGTGTAACTAACGATACATGCAAACCACACATTGCTTTTTAAAAGTCATTAAGCAATACACAAAAACATAACTTCCCCTGCAGTTGTTTTTCTGCTCTTCTCTATTCTGTTGAAGCCACCCTCCATTTAATTTGGCTTTCCATAAATTCCTAAAGGGAACAGACCTTCTGACAAGTTATTCATGATACCTGACAAAGTATCATTAGAAATACCAATTGTATAATCAACAAATATACAGAATAGCACTGCTAGACTGATACCTACAGTTCATATAACTAGAAACACTAACTCGATAAAAACGAATAACTGAAATTAAATGAAAACACTCACCTATACCTTGTGCTTAGAGGAAAACTTCAAAGGGAGCAATCTCTAGGAAGGGATCTGTCAGTAGGGGCCGTCAGCCCTTAAATGGTGTCTAGTATAGGTGGAGCCACGCTCCACTCCTTCTGGTCACACAGGTAAACTTCCTTCACCTGTGCTCCCATGGCTGACTCAGTGCTTGCCTCAGGTGATCAGTCAGAGGTTCAGGTCATGATTCAGCAGTTCCCATACAGTAATAATCACATATAAGAAAAAGTTGACTCAGCTAACTGGTGATGAGGATCTCTAGCTCTAGTATGCTTCTTCTCAGGAAGTAGTCTCCATCTAGAAGATATTCTCTCTTTGGAAGGTAGCCCTTAAATGAGCCCTGGGGGCACAGGCTCTGTGTCCACCTCTTCCAGCCACCTAGAAAGAATAGATTTATTTTTTTTTGCCCCCTGAACTTCCTGGGCCAGACGGGCCCTTCACCGGGAGTTCAGTCATCAGTTCAGCCTATGATGTAACAGTTCCCCTATGCTGGGTTGTAGAAAAATGCTGAAAATATTGTGGTGCTTGTAGAAGTACTGTAAGGATTTATGATTTCTTAGAGATGACGAATGCTTGAATTCAGAATGAGCTTTCATGAAATGTAAATTCTCTAGAAACATCTCCCTAAATGTTTCTTTCTATTTTTTTGTTTATTTGTTTGTTTGCTTGTTTAAATTATTTGGTTTCTTACCTTGTTTGTATTTCTTTCCCAAACATTAATATCCACGCAGGTTACTACTCACTTCTTTACCCTTAAACTAGTTATACTCGTTTCCCTTTATTATCAGGGGAAAGAAATAAATGTTACTTAAATTTAGTCTTAACATAATTATTTCAGGAGTGGTTTTGAGATTTCAGAATAGTTCCGAGTCTTGAAATTTCCTATTATCCTGCCCTTAACACAAAAATTCTTTCTTCTTTTTTATCTATACCATCTTTTATTATTTTCAACTGCACTGGCCTTTTCTATGCCTGAGCTTTCACTTCTTACAAACAGTCTCAGCCTAGCGAAGAACACTATTTAACTGGACATGGTATTTGCATCTCCTGAACTAAATGATGTAGACATGGAGATCAATTCCTGTGTTCAAGACCAAGTAGAATCATAGAATTGTAGAATGGGCTGATTGAAAAGGACCACAATGATCATATAGTTTCAACCTCCCCTGCTATGTGCAGGGTCTCCAAATCCTAGATCAGGCTGCCCAGAGCCATATCCAGCCTGGCCTTGAATGCCTCCAGGGATAGGGTATCCACAACCTCCCTGGGCAACCTGTTCCAGTGTGTCACCACCCTCTGTGTGAGAAATTTCCTCCTAATATCTAACGTAAACCTCCCCTGTCTCAGTTTAACACCATTCCCCTTTGTCCTATCACTATCCACCCTTCTAAACAGCTGTTCCCCCTCCGTTGTTATGCTCCCTTCAAGTACTGGAAGGCTACAATGAGGTCTCCCCAGAGCATTCTTTTCTCCAAGCTGAATAATCCCAGTTTCCTCAACCTTTCCTCGCAGGAGAGGTGCTCCAGCCCTCTGATCATCTTACTGGACCTCCTCTGGACCGGCTCTAGGAGCTCCATGTCCTTTCTGTAGTGGGGGCCCCAGGCCTGGATGCAGTACTCTAGATGGGGCCTCACAAGAGCTGAGTAGAGGGGAGGCAATCATCTCCCTCTCCCTGCTGGCCACTGCTTTTTTGATGCAGCTCAGAACACAGTTGGCCTTCTGAGCTGCAAGCACAAGCTGCTGGCTTATGTCCAGTTTCTCATCCGCCAGGACCCCAAAGTCCTTCTCCTCAGGGCTAATCTGAAGGAGACATTCCCCCAGTTTGCATAAACATCTGGGACTGCCCCGGTCCAAGTGCAGCACCCTGCACTTGGCCATGTTGAACCTCATTAAGTTTTCATGGGTTCACTTCTCCAGCCTGTCCAGGTCCCTCTGGATGGCTTCCCTTCCTTCCAATGTATTGACTGCACAGCTCAGCTTGTCATCTGCAGACTTGCTGAGAGTGGACTCAGTGCCACTGTCTATGTCATTGATGAAGATGTTGAGCACCGGTCTCAAGGCTGATCCCTGAGGGACACCACTTGTGATTTGGCCTCCACTCTGACACAGAACCATTGATCACCACCCTTTGGCTGTGTCCAGGCAGCCAATTCATAGTCCATCAAACAGTCCATCCTTCAAGTTCACACTTCTCCAATCTAGAGGGAAGGATGTGGTGAGGGACCATGTCAAAGGCCTTGCAGAAGTCCAGGTAGATGACATCCACCACCCTTCCCCCATCCACCGAAGCCATCAGTCCATCATAGAAGGCCACCAGATTGGTCAGGTATTATCCACCCTTAGTGAAGCCATGCTGGCTGTCTCGAATATCCTCTTTATCTCATATGTGCCTTAACATAGCTTCTCAGAGGATCTGCTCCATGATCTTCCCAGGCACAGAGGTGAGGCTCCCCGGCCTGTAGTTCCCTGGGTCTTCCTTTCTCCCTTTCTTAAAAATGGAAGTAAGGTTTCCCTTTTTCCAGTCACCTGGGACTAGACAGCCATGATTTTTCAGATATGATGGAGAGCGGCTTGGCAACTACATCAGCCATCTCTTTCAGAACCCTAGGATGGATATCATCCGGCTCCATGGACTTAAGCACCTTCAAATTCATGAGGAGGATTCCGACTTGTTCGACCGTTACAGTGGGACAGAAACTGCTCCCCACACCCTCACCTAGAGGGGGAGGGGGGGAAGGGGTGAGAATGTGCTAGCTGATGAGGCTGTGAGTAGGGAAGGGGGACTTGGCAACAACTAGGCCTCAGAGACAGAAATAGCTATCACAGCAGGCGGAAGTATGTAAAACTGGGCTGGTCAGTTTGCTTGTCTGAGTGAGCCCTGCATTGGATCACCATAGTCTATTCTGTCTTTTATATCTTATTATTAACCTCTCTTTATATCCCCTATCTGTGACTGGAGACCCTGCTCCTGCTGATGGTGCAGAACTTTCACTCACCTCACTCACTTTATTCCCCAGCAGCTGGTTTGGGGACTCGCACTTTCTCACCCTGGAAGCTAGAGGATAAAGACTCCCACCCACTCTAAAAGCTGATGCCACATCTCCACTCACTTCAGTAGCTGGCATCACAGGCCATGGTACTCACTCCAGTCTTAACTCAGCAGCTGTCAATGATTTATTTTCATGTACACACAGGTATTTCACCTGTGGTTTCACTTAGTCTCTGCAGCATACACTGTCTGGTGCTGGTTTTTTGGGCAGTGCCCATACCTGCTCCAAACTAGGTGTGCATGCATTGTGTATGTGCAATTGCTGGCAAAACTCACACTGGAGCAGCCAGATGGTAGGGGATCTGTGGGACAGCTGAGCAGGATCAAGCTGAGCAGGATCAAGGCAAGGTTTCAGGCAGGCAAAGGGGCTGTGCTGGTGCACTGGCACCCATGAGTGTGTGTGCTGGTGAACCTGGAGATGTGGTTATGCCTGCATCAGGGACCTGCTGCCTCTTTCATCCGGGTGGGAGAAGAGGACTGGGCTGTCTGTGCTGGTATGATGTGTGAGGTCTGTGGAGTGCAATCCATGTCAAAGTCCTGTTTTCTGAATTACTCTGTAATATACATTCACCCTCACTACAGGTTGAACTTACTAATGGGAAAGTGACCCAGACAGAGTCCTCAGATAATTGGTCATGCAGCAGTCATGTATGAACTATCCTGGGTTTGGAATGCTGAAGAAGAGAGCTCCACTCTTAAGTTCATGTAAAATAACCAGTTTAAAAAGTACATCTTTCCCACCACAGGGTATAGAGAATATCTAAGATGATTCACTTCATTTTGGATTATTAACTGTTACTTATCTAATGTTAGAGGTAATTAATTGTCCTTAGAGGAACCCATGGAAAAGTCTTTGTTTTTTCGAGTATTATTATGTTTCTCAGTGTTTATTCCATATTGGTTAAATGAAAGGAGAAAGAGATATCTGTTCTGCCAGGATTAGCTCAATTTTTCCAGTGTATATAAGCAATGTTTCTCATCTCCTTTGCTTACAAATAGATGCAGCTGCTTACTATGTTTATATCTTCCTTTTGGCTATTAATTCTTGTGTCTTTCTCTTAAAGTCTTGTGCAAAAGGTGATCCAAAAAGGCAGAAATCTGGATTAGACACATTTCCTGAGAAACTAGGCATACCCAGCAATGACAAAATGGAATTGGAGGCAGAGTGCACACTAGGGCAAAATAGTGAAGCAATTTCTGGTTCCATTAAACCTAAAATAGATGTCAGTGGTATAAAATGCTTACAGTACAAGTTCCAGGGAAGTTTACACTATTGAGTCAGTTGGTATTATTCAGAATTATTTTTTTCTTTTCCCTGAAATTATTCTGCACCACAGGAATGTGCAGGCATATAGAAATCTGAAGTGATTTTAGCTAAAAATTTCAAGTCTATTAAGAAGTTAATATATTCCCTCTGTAAATTCGTGGAGTTCAATTGATTAGATTAAAAGCTTGACTGTATTTCAGAGGAAACAAGTAACACAATAAAGATTTAACTTCATAACAGTATAACTGCAGGGTTTTGATGACATATGAAAGATGCAGGGTTGTCCTGACCCAAAAGAGGTCTTCTTACCGTTTTAAGTCATCTGCTTTAAAATAAAATGTTGCATTGTGGTGGCCTATCATATTATTCAGTCCAAGAAATCTTGAAACATAATATTCTTCAGTGTTTTGTTCTATTCCCATATCAACTCTCTGCTCCTTCCGGAAAATGTAAGACAATGAACTTCAAGACAGAATGTTGAACACTTCTATCTTCTTGCTAATACTCTCTTCTTTATGCATTTCTGCTTCTCCTCTCCCTCTCTCTGTTTTCTACTCTGCTCCCTAGCTTACGTCTTCATGTTAACACATTTATCTACTTCCAGTATTTTCCCCAACGTGCCCATTAAGCCAATGCATTTCAACTGTTTAAACAGCTACTGTAATATAAAATGATCCCAGTGGTAAATGAAACAAAACTCAGCATGCCATACAGATGAGATTTATTTAACCAAATAAAGCTGTTTACATGGATGTGAAAATCTGAGTTAACCCAAACTCCCTTCAGTGATTCATCTCATGTCTATTCACATGTCAGATGAATCATGTCCTAAAAGTACCTGAGCAAGCAGTGGAGTGTATAAAGTATATCAAAGGAAAAAAACAACAACAACAACAAAAACAGATTCTTCTCAGTACTGTACGTTGACAGGAAAAGAAACAATGAGCACAAATTAAAGAAAAATAAATTTCACCTTAATATAATACTGTCATGATTTTATGATTTTTGGTTATTGTTATTCCACATCATGTAGTGCACTGGGAGTTAAAGAGTTAATGCTCCAGTTTCAGGCACCTGTCCAGAAAAGAAGAACTACATTCCCCAGAAGACTGTTTGCTGTTCTGTTATTATTCCGGCTTTGGGGAACGCGTATAAGGCCTTGGTAGGTCACTTGACCTCTCTCTTTTCAATTGTCAGACTCTCTCACTGCTGCACGTCTCAACCACATACCATTAGCGTAAGGCCTTCAGCTTTTTCAGACACTCTTTCTCTATTATATTTGACTTCTAATTATATTGTATTATAGTGTGTTATCTTGCATTCTGATACCATATTTAGTAAATTAGTTTGTTTCTCCTCAGATCATTGCTGTTGTTTTTAGTTATTTTAGGATCCCCTGTTTCCCCTTTCTGGAGGCACGGATTCATGAATCCCTCTGCCCAGCTTGTCACATAACTGGGCCAAACCAGCCCATAAAACACTTCTACTTGGAGAATGATCAATCATTGCCCACAGGTTATGGAGTCTCCACCTGTGCAGAAATTGAAAAAAACAACTGGACACATAACTGGTCACTGTTGTAGGTTGACTTTGCTTTGGTAAGGAGATTGGACTATCTGATTTCAGTAATTACCAGGGGAAGAAAAGCAACATCACCCTTTTCTCCTTTTTCTCACCTCCTTCTACTTCAAAATAACACCAGACTTAACAGCTTTTGGTAACGGCATCTAATCCTGAACTGATGCCAAAGCTCATACATCTCTTCAATTATTCATTTTCTCCTTGGCTCAGTATGTAAGGAAATGTGATTGAGTAGTTGAACATGAATAAATAGCACACAGCTGAATGGACTGATGTAAAAAGGGTGAGTTGATTTATAAAGTCATACTTGTCTTTTGTACAGAACTTTGTTTTCCCAATTTTTATATTATAGATACTATTTTTAGTGTTTTTTGATTAAGGGTATTTAAAATAGAACATAATGCAACTGCATAAACTCTGAAAATAATGAAAATTAAATAGACATAAATGATACATAAGATATACGTGAAACAAATGATATATAGTTGTAGATATAGAGATATGTACAGATAGATGCTATATTTTTTGAGATGCTACAATATCTTCAATTCTGTTTCAGAGATGAAGAAAATACTGTCAGTGAAATCAATATATACACCTCCCTTCTATGGTATTACTCAGAGAAAGATGATTTTTATTAATCTTCTGCTAGGAAATGTAATTGATTTTTTTAGATTTCATGTAAGCTAATGTTACTATATTTAGCAGAATTCAGTGAAATAGCTGGAGAAAGAAATAGAAATATGCAAAGCAATTTAACCCAACTGCATACCTTTAGGAATTCTTCATGTTAATTAAAGTAAAACTAGAAACACTACCTATCAGAGCACTAACTATGACAAGTTTTAATAAAGGAAATACGGTTTAGGAAAGTTAATTAAAACAATGGCACCTTTTAGCCTTTTTTTTTTTTTTTCCCAATTGATACGGATATATTTTATTTTATAGATGGTTTATATAAATCATACTTGTAAAAAATCCTGAGTTAGAAGGTATCCATAAGAGAAATGAGTTAAAGTCCTGGCTCCACACAGGAAAACCCAAAAAAGTCAGACTATATGCCTGAGAGATTTGTTGAAACGTTCTTGAATTCTGGCCCTGTGGAGCATGTTCCAGTGCCTGAACACACTCCTGTTGAAGAACCTTCTTCTAATATCTAACCAGAATTTTCTCTGTTGCAACCCCATGCTGTTCCCCAGGTTGTATCACTGTCACCACAGAACAGAGATTGGTGCTGCCCCTTTCTCTGCCCCTAATGAGGAAGACAGAAGCTGCCATGAGAAGATCTCTCCTCATCTTCTCCTCTCTAGACAGAACATACCAAGTAACTTAATCTACTCTTCATATGTCGTTCCCACTAGACCCTTCACAATCTTCATATCTCTCCTTTGGATAATATCTAATTGTTTTATGTCCTTTTTGTGCAGTGTTGCCACACAGTACTCAAGGTGAGGCCTCAGTGTATTTGGAACAATATCTTTCCCCAACTGGCTAGCAATGCCATGCTTGATACACCCCAGACTGGCCTTCCAGGTTAACTGGGTACACTGTTCACACCCCAGATTTCTTACTGTGGGACTGCTCTAGAGCATCTCTTCTCCCAGTCTGAATATATGACCAGGGTTGCACCTTCCCAGGTGCAGAATTCAGCACTTATTCTTCTTAAACTTAATGAGGTTGGTGATTGCTTGGCTCTCTAATTTGTCTAGATTTCTCTGCATGGCCTCTCCACTCTCATGGTGTCAACAGCTCCTCCCAGTTAGGTATCATCAACAAACTTGTTCAAAATACTTTCTAGTCCTACCTTCAAATCACCTATGAAAACATCAAAAAGAACTGGTCTTAAATAGAGCCCTGAGGAATCCCCCTAGTTACAGGCTGACAACCTGATGTAACCTCATTTCCTGTAACCTTTGGGGTCCACCATGTAAGCCAGTTGCTCACTCATTTCATTATGTTTTTGTCTATCTTTATGCTGGATATTTTGTCCAGCAGAATACTGTGGGAAGCAGTGTTGAAAGCTTTACTGAAACCCTAAAAGATAGCATCAGCTGGCTTCTCTTTGTCAAGCAAATGGGTGATCTTGCATATACGTAGCACATGTATTTATGATGCATGCATATAATGCATATATGTCAAGTGGATATATATAATGTACTACTTTTGATGTCTTTCACATCCTGTTTAACAGCTTTGTGTATGATTTGAAAGAGAAGATACTGTTTATTCTCATCAAGATATCTGATGGCACCAAACTGGGGGATGAGTTCAATATTCTGGAGGGCAGGAATGCTTTTTAGTGCTCCAGCTGGAACTTCATTAAATGCAAAAAGGAAAAATGCACTGTCCTGCCCATGGGAAGAACATCTCCCCTGCTTTCTCCTTCAGTGACAGGAACATATGCTTGTATAGTGGAGTACCATTAGAATGATCAAGGCTGGCAGGAGAAGCCAGGGGCCTTGTCCATCTTGAAGAAAAGGCGGCCTATGAGAGGACATAACTTTCAGCCATCAGTCTGTGGAGTATTTGGCAAGGAGATGAGAATAATGAATGCATAGCAAGAAAATGAGAGACAATAGACACAAAATTAATAGGAGAGGTTCAGACTGTGTAAGGAGAAGATTTTACCCATGAGGGGAGTCAAATAGCAAAAAGGATGCTCAGAGAGATTGTGTCGTTCTATTAATGGAATTGTTTTTAAGACCTGATTGGACCTATTATCATCTGAGTTTTTCTTGCTTTGTATGGTCTGAGGTTCCTTTCAGTCTTATTTATTCTCTCTCTCTCTCTATATATATACATATAGTTATTCCCGATGCAAATATATGTATGCATTTATTATATTATTATGTTATTATATTATTATATTGTTATATTATTAATTGTTATATTATTATATTATTATATATTTGTTATATAGATATACATATGTGTGTATATATATATATATTTTTTTTTTCTTTTCTTGCATTAGGAAGCACCATAGTAAAGCTTGAAAGAGTATGATCTTACAGAAACACAAATATTTTAAAATCTATCTTCCAATATAATTAGTTAGATTCAGTTGCCCCTTATTTTTTGAACTTCAAATAGCACTTTGCTTGTGTGGCACTAAAAAATCTTGCCTTTTGTCCAGAAGAGCACTCCACAAAGACTCAACACAATGACACACAATGAACACAATGACAAACCCCTAGACAATCAATACCCAAGTTTACCAAAAATGTTATGTAGGCAAATTTATGGTTAGATTAAATAACCATACTCAGAAAATGATTAGGAGACTTCCGGTATACTTTCATGAGTCAAAAAGGCAGGTTTAAAAGAAGTGGCCTTTTTGATTGATTGTATGTTTGTTTGCTTGTTTGTTTTTAATTTTGGAGCCTATAGTATTCAAGTTTTATGTAAGTAAGAAAATCCTCAATTAGACTTTCCCTGACAAAGCATGTTTCATTGACAGGAATGATAAGAATAACTCTCCAATGTGATTACAAGAACAACTGTGCTTTTAATTTGTTTTATAACTTCAGACCAGACCCTTCTGAAGATTTATTGAAACAAGAAATTTGTTTTTACCAACTACATCTAAATATAATAGATACATTGCCATTCTCCTATATAGAATTAATTGCTTCATACTTTTTTATTTTTCTCATATTTCTTGAAATGAGATCAGCTTTCTCAAGCTGAGTTAACATGAATATAAGTATGATTATTTTTCCCCAATTTTTGTCAAAAAAGTTTTGCTCTTTTCTTCTTTTTCAGTCAAAGTTTTTTTTTTTAATATTTTCTTTCATATATCCTGTTTAGAATCATGCGAAAGAGGAAGTGAAGACATGCAAAGTAGTATTCTCATGCTTTTGACTGTTAAAATAAAGAGTCAAAGTAAAGATTATCTTTCAATTTCTATATTTGCAGCTGTTAAAATATGTAATTAGACATTGCCTTTGAAATATAAATTACATTATTTCATATTAAAATTCTTAGTATTCTTAGATGATGCACTGAATTCTTAAAGAATATTTTGTAAAACAGCCGTTACATGGAAGAGCTATTAGGTATTCCATTTTAATAGAAAAATTTCTATAACTGATTAATGTAAATGGGGGATTTATCCTTAATTTGATTAGTAGAGGATTTTACTTGATTTATACAGAAGGATGACAGATATAAATGTCTGAGGAACGATTATCTTTAAACCAGTCTGTCTTAAAAGATTAGGAAAAAGGAGAAGGTTCCAAGTTGCTTTCCTGCCACTACTCCAAGAGAAGTCATTTAATATTCTTCCTCTGTGTCTTCTACATAACAAGGCCAAAAAGTGCATCAGATAATATCTACTAGGAGACGATGTTGCTGAGACTAAACATTACCTGAATACCTTTTACTACATTTCCTGCCAAGGGAGTATTTTCTTCCCACTCCCGCCCTCCTCCACACACTTTTATGCTATCAGTCCAAATTAGCCTGTCAGAACAGTAAATGGTTCTACTACACTTGGGCAGGAGAAAGCAATTTGAAACTGAGAACTAATGTCTCCCCTGTATTTGCAGTTCCTTAGTTCCGAGTGCAAACTCTGTAAACTACCTCCCATTCCACACTGTCATAAATTCTCCACTGTCCATCAAGAACATCTTTATATGTAAAAAAGAGGTATACAAAATTCTCATTTCTTCCTGACCTTTTTCCAGAGGATGATCATATTACAGTATTTTTGAGTTTATTCTTGTTCATATAATCATCATATAATGTACTTCTGGCGTGTATTTTGTACAGTTTAGTGCCAGTAAGACTAAAATATAACTGAAAAGATTGTTTACTGGCACTAACGCTATAAGAGAATATGAGATAGTATGGATAATATTACACCTCTTTAGAATCCTGGAACACTAAGTCATGAAACATCAAATGGAATTCCAAACAGAGTGCAGCACCGCACCCATAGAAAGGTTATTCTGCTTTTTTTTTTTTTTTTTTTTTTTTTTTTTTTCCTGAGCCTTATTACAATAAGAGAAATTATTTTAATCACTTTTGTTGTCAGCACCTAAACTGCATTAAATTGACATAATAGTTGGTAATGTGAAAGTTACTTGGGTCCAAAATGCTAATATGAAGAATCTATTCTCCAGTGATCTGCTTATTCATCCATCTCCTTCTCTCTCTCCCTCTCTCTCTCTCTCTTTCTCTCTCTCTCTGTTTTTGTTTGTTTGTTTGTTTGTTTGTTTTTATAGTTTAAAACCTTGATTATGTATTAAATATGTATATTTCTTTAGACCATATACTGAATACATACATTCTTAAATGTGTCTCCAGTTTTCCTACAGTGCTGTTCTACTTTATTATTATCAAAAAGTTTCTAACTCTGAGATAAATTAGATTCTTTAATAAAACAAACAACGACAACAGAAAAAAGTAGTGACAGCAAATTCTTCTTTGGAAGCCACAATTTTTTGTATTCACAGATACTATTAATAATCTAAGTATTCCAAGAAAAAACTTAATTTAGATATGTTATTTGTTTTAAAAGGGGACAGAGACATGAATAACTCATAAGATATCTTAAAGTAATACTTTAAAAGTGTGATTATTGGAAATGAAAATATGTGTATATTTTATTTATTTATTTAATATTATTCTACATACCACCATTCTGATCTTTATTTGGAAGTGCAACTGATATAGTAGTATATTTCATCATTGAAAACTCTATACTTTTCAGCACTGTAAGGTCAATGAATTTGCAATGTTGTATCAACAATCGCAGATATATATTAGCACTTTAAGAATTTGTGACCTAAGGAACTTAAAGCAGGAGAGACATAGGTTCTATAAGTTTGTTTGAGGGCATATCCTTAATTAAGAGCCATAAAAAATGTGCTGGTGGAACTCAATTGCTCTGTAGCAGTCAGCTATTCTAATATTAAATGACATGCTGAAAAATTAATAGTATACCATTAATTGAAATAATTCATAATAACAGCTTAATGGCTAGAGCAGAATGTTTAAAATTAAGTAATCAATGCTCTCATCACTGTTCTGATACTTGCTTTGAAAAGGTTGAAAAGCCAACATCTCCCTTTTACTCCCTCATTTTTCAAAATTTTAAGTTTGATATACAGTGAGTTTCTAGACTCACTGCAATATCGACCTTCTCTAACTCTGTTAGCATGATCTCACTCAGATCTCTTTCACATTTATTTCTTATTTCTTTTTCTGAATGTAACAATATAGAAGCCACGTCTGAATAATACTTTTCTATTCCTTGAATTCAAATGGTGTGCACTAATTTTAACATCATACATTATTTAATCATGATACATTGTTATATTTGCAGTCAAGAATCTTGAACGAGATTTTGGTTTACCAAACCATTTTTTAAGAAAGATTTCACGTATCTGTTCTTATTAATTTATGTTTATTTGAATGTAAATTCTGAAAGAACTGTCTCATACTTCTTTATTATTTAATTTCCTTATATGCCAGCTTCCATTCAACACTTTATTTTTGGTTTTCTGTAATGCAGATAGTCTTGCTTATCAGGAGGAGAAAATACCTGTTCAGTTAGAAAAAAGACTTTTCAGAGAACTTCATATTTCCCTTCACTTTATTGTACTTGAAATGTGTCCTTGTAGTGGTATTTTTAAAATGATTTCATTGAATAAGTTGAGCTTTACAGATGCATTGCCAATAGCATAGGAGCATGTCAAACATCAGTTTATCTCCTGCCTTCTGAGACTCTTTACAGGGGGGATATTCAATACTTAAAGACATTCAAGTTGTATATTTCCATTTGAAATTTTTGAAGTGGGGCCAGAAAATGCATGGCTTGAATGGAAATTAAGTAGGTCACGTGAACTGCAACATTTCTGACCTCCCTCTTAACAAAAGTTGTAGAAGGATAATGATCTATTATTGTCTAAGTTGTGCTCCATAATTAGTTTTTCAATACAAGATTTTATCTTTATTTCAGCATATGGTCTCTGGTTTATACAAAAAAAAAAAATAAAAATTGTCAAGCAGAACAACAAAAAAAAGCAAACAGAAAGAGAAAACAAACAAGCAAACAAACAAACAAAAAACTACCAAAATAGCAACAAAAAACAACATAGTGATCTGAATACTTCTAAGGACTTAAGTGTCTCATATCTCTCATTTTTTTGCACCTTTTAGTTCACACTGAAAATCTATCTGCCTCAAGACCTTTAGTCAAGTTTATCCGCTGAAAATTCTTAAGCTTTAAGCACTCCTGTGTATCCTGCTACCATGTCATTCTTGTCGACTTCAGTAACTGGTCATAAGGTCCTTCCAGAGATTTCCTGATACTGTCTTCTTTTTATGAAATCCTAAATATGTGAGTTATGCTCATTTTCCCAATGCATTCTTTTGTATTTTTTTGAAGGAAACAATAAACTTCTATATAAATACTATGTATAACCTACTGCCATGAGCTTTCTTTGTTTTCAAGAAGCCAGTCTGTGTCAAGGTGAATATACCTATGATGGTCAGTGTGAAAACTGTCTTCCAGCTTCTGTATCTTCAGGGCATCCCTAAAACTTCTAAGTAATTGAAAATCATGAAATCAACTTTCCCATCAGTAGTCAAGCGATAGATATTTATGACTGACAGTACATGCAAACAAGGAACTAGAAGGAGAAAGAGAGAAAAAAATAGTATCTCGGCATTTTATACTCAGGCTGAGTTGTGACCTCAGTTGGTATGACCATAGGGAGGACACAGCTTCCTCTCTAGGAGAAGTATAGGGGTGGGTGCTGATCTGTCCATCAGAAATAGGAGCAGAGGGAATGGCATGGAGCTGCATCAGATAAGTGTCTGTTTAGACATTATGAAAAGGTTCTTACGAAGATTGTTGGACTCTGGAACAGGTTCCAAAAGCAGGACATGGCTCATGGCAGCAGGACTGCTAGAGTTCAGTGAGCAGTGAGAGTGTTCATTTGGACAATGCTCTCAGAAATATTATTTGAATTTTGGTTGGTCCTGTGTGGAAGTGGGAGTTGGACACAGTGATCCTGTGGATTGCTTCAAATTCAGCATATTATGTAACACTCTGTTATTACAGTCAAAATATCTATTTCCAACATTTATTCCCTACCCCTGTATATTAGCGTAATGTTACAGAAACTCAGAGGAGTGGAAATACCACAACTATTCAGAATCTGCTTAAAATTTGCAGGACCTTTAAAGTTGCTAGAAATTAAGTCCTATTTATTCACATCTTGATTTTAAAACTCATCACATTTTCCCAGTTTCCCACTGATGATGGAAAAGAGAAAATGCAAAGATTTTCTGAGGGAGGAAAACAGCATTGATTATAAAATCACACCCCAAAAGCCTCATTTTTGTTGTATGTCCAAAACCAAACTGAAAATAATTAGAATAATATATTATATATAAGTACATAGTCTGTACAGGCCAAATACCAATTCAAGATCAATTGAAAACACTCATATTTTTCAATATACAATTTTAGGAAGACAAAACAGGCATACAATTTTTAAGAGCTTTGGTGAAATATATGTGTTCTATGTGTGAGAGTGCAAGATACAAAAAGTATCCCAAACATATCTTTTATGATTCAGTTACTCTATTTCTCTTAATTTAATTTTCAGGAATGCATTATTGATTATGTTCACTATACTATCTTAGACATAACAGAGAGGGCATGTTCTTCATCTAGATATGATAGATATTCAGACATGTAAATATAAATGAGTCTATTATAATACACTATTTTTACCAATGTGAATTTGTAACAGCTTATTTTCACTACCTTTGGGAGTATGAAAGATATTAATAATATTTTAAGAATACTTTGAAACAAAAATATTTAAAGATTCTTTTCATTTCCTTTGTAGCTATTACAAATACATAGTCTATTTTATTTTGGTTCATTTTATTTTATTTTAAACAGGAATTCCTTTAAATATGATTTCTATTTGCAATTCCTATGTAAAAGGAATTCCTGTTTATTATCTTTTCCTGATCACTGGGATTTTAATGATAACACTTCCATTCGCTGTTGCTGGTTTTGTTTTTCTCCATTTTCCTTTCTTAATTCTTCATAGTTTTTCTGAATAGCTGTTTACATATGTTTTATTACAATTTTTATAAGCTTTATTTAAATTTCATTGTTTACTACTATTTGCTGCTTTGGTTGTCAGGTATCCTTATTGCCTCCTGCTGTTTCAGTTTGGTCTTCCAAATTTATTTTGAATCTCCTGCTGTTTAAATTTTCTAGACTGTTTTTTTTATAACCGATTCACTGGCTTCTTCCATTCATGAATATGTGGATATCACATGAAACAGTATCTCACAGTGTGATGTCTGCCTTCAGTGCATATCTTAGACAGAGACATTTATTGCCTAGTCTGAACACTTTTTCACATCTGATGGCTTAAACATATTGTTTTCTGTTAGTGATAATCACTACTACACATGTTTCTCAAACACCTGCTTTTCTGTGTTTTCTGTTTTGTTTTTGTTTGTTTTTCTGAACTATTTTGCATTCATAAACTTTCTTGTGATTCATTTCTGTCTTGACGTTACTGTGATGCTTTGTTAATTTACTATCCCACATCTTTGCTGAATAAAAGAAGTCTAGTATCACAGAATCACAGAATCACAGAATCACAGAATCACAGAATCACCCGGGCTGGGAGGGACCTCAAGGATCATACAGTTCCAGCCCCCCTGCCTAGCAGGGCCACCAAACATACACATTTAGATCAGGTTGCCCAGGACCCCGTCCAACCTGGCCTTGAACACCTCCAAGGATGGGGCATCCACAACCTCCCTGGGCAGCCTGTTCCAGGGCCTAACCATTCTCCTTGTAAAGAACTTCCCCCTAACATCCAACCTAAATCTTCCCTCCTTCAACTTGGATCCATTTCCCCTAGTCCTGCTATTATCAGCCCTTTCGAAGAGTTTACACCCCTCCTGGGTGTAGGTTCCCTTCAGGTATTGAAAGGCTGCAATGAGGTCACCCCGCAACCTTCTCTTCTCCAGGCTGAACAAGCCCAACTCCCTCAGCCTGTCCTCATAGGGGAGGTGCTCCAGTCCCCTGATCCTCTTAGTCACCCTTCTCTGGACCCTTTCCAAAATCTCTATGTCTTTCTATACTGAGGGCTCCACACCTGAACACAGTACTGCAGATGGGGCCTCACAAGAGCAGAGTAGAGAGGAACAATCACCTCCCTATCCCTGCTGACCACCCCTCTCCTGATGGAGCCCAGCATCCCATTTGCTTTCTGGGCTGCCAGAGCGCACTGCTGGCTCATGTTAAGTTTCTCATCTATCAGGACCCCTAGGTCTTTCTCTGCCGAGCTGCTCTCAAGGACAACTCCTCCCAGCCTGTACAGGTGCCTGGGGTTCTTCTGGCCCAAGTGCAAAACCTTGCACTTTGTCGTGTTGAACCTCATTAGGTTCACCCGAGCCCAGCTTTCCAGCCTGTCAATGTCCCTCTGAATGGCATCCGTTCCCTCCACCGTATCGACTGCACCACTCAGCTTGGTGTCATCAGCAAACTTGCTGAGGGTGCACTCCATTCCCTCATCGATGTCATTAAAAAAGATGTTAAAGAGCACTGGTCCCAAGACAGACCCTTGAGGGACACCGCTCGTTACCGGCCTCCACCTGGACATAGAGCCATTGACCACCACCCTCTGTCTGCGGCCTTTCAACCAATTGCTTATCCATCGGATCGTCCACCCATCAAATCCACTTCCCTTCAATTTGGAGATGAGGATGTGATGGGGGACCATGTCAAAGGCCTTGCTCAGGTCCAGGTAAATGACATCGGTTGCCTTCCCTTCGTCCACCAATGCCGTCACTCCATCGTAGAAGGCCACGAGATTAGTTAGGCATGACCTTCCCCTGGTGAAGCCATGCTGGCTGTCTCGGATCACATGCTCATTCTTTATGTGATCGAGCATGTTGTCCAGGAGGATCTGTTCCATGATCTTCCCAGGCACGGAGGTGAGACTCACCGGCCTGTAGTTCTCCGGGTCCTCCCTGCTCCCCTTCTTGTAAATGGGAGTGACGTGACCCTTCCTCCAGTCATCCGGGACCTCACCTGACAGCCACGACTTCTCAGATATAATGGAGAGCGGCTCAGCAACCACCTCAGCCAGCTCCTTCAGGACCCTGGGATGTATGCCATCCGGCCCCATAGACTTGTATTCATTCAGTCTAAGGAGGCACTCTCGGACTTGGTCTGTCTTTACAGTGGGGAGGGATTTACCTCCTTGGTCCCCACATAGAGGTTTGGGGATGCAGGGCTCAGGGACGTGAAAAAGACTAGAACCCTGGCCACTGGTGAAGACCGAGGTGAAGAATTCATTCAGCACCTCAGCTTTCTCTTCATCTGTTGAAGCCAGTTCTCCTTTTAAATTTACCAAAGTAGGTACGCCTGTTTTGGCCTGCCTCTTCTGGCCAATGTACCTGTAGAAAGTTTTCTTATTGTTTTTCACATCCCTTGCCAAGTTCAGTTCTGCCTGCGCCTTGGCTTCCCTGATCCTACGTCTGCAAGTC
>JAPSGF010000166.1:122746-152999 GCA_035772895.1 Perdix hodgsoniae
TAACATTTATCAACATACAAACAGAACAGCAATTAACATATATTACATATGTACATACATGCATATATATACACACACATGGAATCACTGGCTACACTCCCCCAGCATCAAATTCCCCTGTGGCACACACTGAACATCCCCATCCTTCTGCATCACCCACCAAGTGCACCCAGGTCCCTGTGCAAAAACAGTTCCACGGAGGGGTTTCCCCTTTCCAGAGGCTGGGAGCACCCAAACTGCTTTTCCCAGCATATTCTTTATATGCACCACAGGGACCTTGTCTCCCTCCACAGTCCGCAGGGAGTTGGAGCGCATAGGGCCGTCTCGGTTGGCTGATCCTCGGGTGTTTACCAGCCAGGTGGCTTCTGCTAAATGTCTCTCCCAGTTCTTAAATGTTCCGCCACCCATTGCTTTCAGCGTGGTTTTCAGCAAACCATTGTGGCGCTCGATCTTACCAGCGGCCGGTGCATGGTAGGGGATGTGATAAACCCACTCGATGCCGTGTTCTTTGGCCCAACTGCTCACCAGTGAATTTTTGAAGTGAGTCCCATTATCTGATTCAATTCTCCCAGGGGTGCCATGTCGCCACAGGATCTGCATCTCCAGCCCTAATATGGTGTTTCTGGCAGTGGCATGGGGTACCGCATATGTCTCAAGCCACCCAGTGGTTGCCTCCACCATGGTGAGCACATAATGCTTACCATTACGAGTCCGTGGCAGGGTGATGTAATCGATCTGCCATGCCTCCCCATATTTATACTTTTCCCATCGCCCTTCCCCCCAGAGAGGTCTCATCCTCTTGGCCTGTTTGATCATGGCACAGGTGTCACAGTCATGAATTATCTGTGCCACAGCGTCCATAGTTAAGTCCACCCCTCGGTCTCTGGCCCACTTATGTGTTGCGTCCCTACCTTGATGGCCTGAGGTCTCATGGGCCCACCGAGCTAGGAACAACTCTCCCTTATTCTGCCAGTCCAGGTCTATCTGGGCCACCTCAATTCTGGCAGCTCGATCTACTTGATGGTTATTTTGTTGTTCCTCCGTTGCTCGACTCTTGGGCACATGGGCATCTACATGACACACCTTTACGGCCATATTCTTTGTTCAGGCAGCAATATCCTTCCAAAGTTCAGCGGCCCAAACAGGTTTACCCTTCCGCTGCCAGTTGTTTTCTTCCCATTGCTGCAACCATCCCCATAAAGCATTGGCCACCATCCATGAGTCAGTATAGAGGTAAAGCACTGTCCACCTCTCCCTCTCAGCAACATCTAGGGCCAGCTGGACAGCTTTTACCTCTGCAAATTGATTCGATTCTCCTCTCCCTTCGGTGGCCTCTGCAACCTGTCGTGTGGGGCTCCACACAGCAGCCTACCATCTACGATGTTTCCCAACAATGCGGCACGATCCATCTGTGAACAGGGCAAACTTCTTTTCACTTTCTGGTAGTTCATTGTATGGTGGGGCCTCTTTTGCGCGTGATACCTCCTCTGCTGGCGGTGTTTCAAACTTTTTTCCTTCAGGCCAGTCCATGATTACCTCTAGGATCCCTGGACGGTTGAGGTTCCCCATCCGGGCCCGTTGCGTAATCAATGCGATCCACTTACTCCATGTAGCATCTGTGGCATGGTGGGTGGAGGGAACCTGTCCTTTAAACATCCAGTTCAACACTGGCAGTCGAGGTGCCAGAAGAAGCTGTGTTTCAGTGCCAATTACCTCAGAGGCAGCCCGGACCCCTTCATATGCAGCTAAGATTTCCTTCTCAGTTGGGGTGTAGCCCTCTTCCGACCCTCTGTATGCTCTACTCCAAAATCCCAGGGGGCGGCCTCGGGTCTCACCGGAGGTTCTCTGCCACAAACTCCAAGTGGGACCTTTCTCCCCAGCAGCAGTGTAAAGGATGTTCTTCACATCCTGTCCCATCCGTACTGGCCCTAGAGCCACAGCACGGGCAATCTCCTGTTTAATCTGCTCAAAGGCCTGCTGCTGTTCAGGGCCCCACGCTAAGTTATTCTTCTTTCGGGTCACCTGATAGAGGGGGCTCACAATGAGGCTATAATTTGGGATGTGCATCCTCCAAAATCCCACTACACCCAGAAAAGACTGTGTCTCCTTTTTGCTAGTGGGTGCAGACATAGCAGTAATTTTGTTCATCACATCTGTTGGGATGTGACGACGCCCATCCTGCCATTTCACCCCTAGAAACTGGATTTCTTGGGCTGGCCCTTTCACTTTGTCTCGCTTAATAGCGAAACCAGCAGACAGGAGGATTTGGATTATTTGCTCTCCCTTTTTAAAAACCTCCACTGCTGTATCACCCCACACCACGATGTCATCAATGTATTGCAGGTGCTCAGGAGCACCGCCCTGTTCTAATGTGGCTTGGATCAGCCCATGGCAAATGGTCGGGCTGTGTTTCCACCCCTGGGGCAACCGGTTCCAAGTATATTGAACACCCCTCCAGGTAAAGGCAAACTGTGGTTTACACTCTGAGGCCAATGGGGCAGAAAAGAAGGCATTGGCAATATCAATGGTAGCATACCATTTTGCCTCTTTCGACTTCAGTTCGTACTGGAGTTCCAACATGTCTGGCACAGCAGCGCTCAGTGGGGGTGTGACCTCATTCAGGCCGCGATAGTCCACTGTCAGCCTCCATTCTCCACTGGCTTTACGCACTGGCCATATGGGGCTGTTGAAAGGTGAATGGGTTTTACTAATAACTCCCTGACTTTCTAACTGCTGGATTAGCCTATGGATGGGGAGCAAGGAGGCCCTGTTGATACGGTACTGCCGTCTGTGCACCACTTTGGTACCTCCTGCTCTTTTACTCTGAGCAACCCCACAACAGATGGATCCTCTGACAGGCCAGGCAGAACAGACAGCTGCTTAATATTGTCCGTGTCTACATCAGCTATTCCAAAGGCCCACCGATACCCTTTAGGATCCTTGAAATGCCCCCTTCTAAGGTAATCAATACCAAGTATACATGGAGCCCCTGGGCCAGTCACAATGGGATGCTTTTGCCAGTCTTTACCAGTGAGGCTTATTTCGGCTTTCAAAACAGACAATTCCTGAGAGCCCCCAGTTACTCCATGTATGTTAATCAGTTCTGTTCCTTCATAGTTTGAGGGCATCAGAGTGCACTGCGCACCAGTGTCCACCAGTGCCTTATATTTGTGTGGCTTGGATGTGCCGGGCCACCGAATCCACACAGTCCAATACACTCTATTATCCCTCTCCCCCTCCCGGCTGAGGGCAGGGCCCCTCTATTGGTTACCTGCATTGGCAGAGGCAATTTCAGTGGTGGTTGACCTCTTTGTAACTCTCTCACCCGTTCTCGCAGTGAGTAAGTGGGTTTGTTGTGCCACCTCCTCATATTCTCTCCATGCTCACGCAGGTAGTTCCACAGGGCACCACGCGACATAGGCTCACTACGGTCATTCACTTGGGTAGGCGGGCGTTTGCGTCTGACGGCTGAGACTGCCACAGGTTCATCACGATTCCTTGCCGCGAACCATTTCTTCAGCATGCCGTCTTGTTTCCTCTCCATTTGGTCTATTCTTTGCACCACATGGCAGACGGTTGCAATGCAGGCATGGGATGGCGCTAGTGTGCTTGCTGCACTTTGAAGTGCAAGGATCAGCTCAAAAACTGGAGGCTGTCTATCCATTTCTTTATACCTGTTATATGTCGTTAATAGTACACTGGTATATTTATCTGGTGCTGATCGTATAAACTTCTTCCATATTTCAGGAGTACTGTCCACCTTCTCTGGGTCATGGTCATCATGCGGATCGTTAGGGACAAACGTGGGGCCATACAACATCTCTACCACCGCCATTTCTCTCAAGTGTTGGATGCTTTTCTCAGCTGTATTCCATTTTTCCGGTGCAGGCTCCAAATCATCTCTGATAAGATAGGTTTCCTTTACAGCTACTAGGATTCTTTCCCAGAGGGTGGCGACTCCATCCAGACACCGGCTGATTCCTCTATCAATAGATGGGTCTCGGGAAATATTTCCTATTTGACGAGCTTCACTGCAACTTAGGGACACACTGCTGGCCCCACTGTCCCAACACCGAAGCAACCATGTGACAACTTTTTCACCTGGGGCTTGGGTAAACTCCTTTCTTGTGCCCTGGATTTCGGTGATCTTCAGGGGTCTACGGATGGTGGTAACAGTGACCTCCCCATCATCACTGTCCTCTACATATCTGTTAGTTTTCTGAGCTGCCTTCCTTGGTGATGGTGGTTTTGTCGAGGGCCCCTCACCGGGATCTTCCTCTACTTCCTTTACTTCGTCCTTCCGTTCCAGACGCGAAGACACTCGTTCCCATTTCTGACCTTCTACTGGGGCGACTGACACTGATGTTGGTGCCTCCTGTGGTTGGTTGGGATTGACTTGGGGGTTTTCCCTTTGTGTT
Source organism: Perdix hodgsoniae (assembly GCA_035772895.1). Classification (NCBI taxonomy): domain Eukaryota; kingdom Metazoa; phylum Chordata; class Aves; order Galliformes; family Phasianidae; genus Perdix; species Perdix hodgsoniae. Next base: position 127,165 of record JAPSGF010000166.1, read on the forward strand.
TGGGTCTCCTTTTTGAAACTCTCTCTCTCCATTACAATGACTCGAATCAAGTTCCAAATAAGCCGTTCATTCTGAGATCCCCCTGAGTTACCCGTTCCCTCACTCAAATACTCAATTATTTTCTCCAGATCTCTCCTTTGTTCATCAGTAAGATTACCTGGCAGAGGGGGTCCTCCTGATGCTTCTGATCTTTTTCCTAACTCTCCCACTATTCTCTGCAAGGCTCTCTGTGTTTTACAGTTATTCACTGCAAGGATTATATTCAGAGAGACTGACAATGCAAAACCCAATCTGATACACCAGTCAAATGTAAGAAACTCAGAATATTCATAAGCCAGTCCAAGCACAGTGTCTGTGATGTTAACTGGGCTGAAAGGGAGCCAGGCAGATATCCCGATCATTGTCTTCCATGGGCTAAGAATGTATACAAACATCATCCAAAACAAGGCAGCCGGAAGCTGGAATATAAGGATTCTTAGTCCTAGGCACAGGGCTTGCGAAGTAAGCCACTTCACCGCTGCCCAAAACATTGTCCAAAGTATTGCCCGCATTCTCCACCAAAAATGTCACGGGGTGCTCTCTAGAGCTCACTCGTGACAGCGGGGACAAAACCCGGGGAGAGAAAGCACGAAGCGCTTCCCTTCTCTAGCGGCATGGCGCAGCCCGGCCACGTGCGCTCCGAGAGAGGGGAAAGAAAAAAAAAAGGCGAATGGGTCTAGGAGGGAAGGAATGAAAAGAAAGGAGCGATCTAAGAACGAACGGCAGTTTAATGAACCTAATAATGCTAAACAACAACAGAGAGTTTCAACAGGGAGAGAAATAGAACTAAACCTCACCGATGAGCTGTAGGAGGCGGGAAGCTGCGACCACGTTGTCTCCTCACCGGGGAATCGTGCGCGAAGAAAAAAAAACTGTTCCCTTTTCTGGCTACTCCTCCCCCCCATGCCCAATTAAGGCAGTCCATAGGAAAGAAAAAAAAACTCTCTCCTTAACTCCCATTATCCTGCATGATGTTCTGATGTGGAATAGCAACGCAAACCAAAGAAATTACAAAACCATAACATTGATCCAAAATGTATTGGAACAGGGCAGTGCTCCTGAGCACCTGCAATACATTGATGATATCGTTGTGCGGGGCGATTCAGTGGAAGAAGTCTTCACAAAGGGAGAGCTGATAATCCAAATTCTTCTGCGTGCTGGTTTTGCTATTAAGCGAAGCAAAGTGAAAGAACCTGCTCAGGAGATTCAGTTCCTAGGTATAAAGTGTCAAGATGGCCGTCGTCACATCCCGACAGATGTGATCAACAAAATCACTGCTATGTCTCCACCCACTAATAATAGAGAGACACAATGTCTTCTGGGTGCAGTGGGCTTTTGGAGAATGCATGTTCCAAACTATAGCTTCATTGTAAGCCCCCTTTATCATGTGATGCGAATGAAGAATGAATTTACATGGGGCCCCGAGCAGCAGCAGGCTTTTGAACAGATTAAACAGGAGATAGCCCGTGCCGTGGCCTTGGGGCCAGTACGGACAGGACAGGGTATAAAGAACATCCTCTACACTGCTGCTGGAGAGAAAGGTCCCACTTGGAGTTTGTGGCAGAGAGCCTCAGGAGAGACCCGAGGCTGACCCCTGGGATTTTGGAGTAGAGCATATAAGGGGTCAGAAGAGGGCTACACTCCAACTGAGAAGGAGGTCTTAGCCGTGTATGAGGGGCTTCGGGCTGCTTCTGAAGTAGTCGATACTGAAACACAGCTCCTTCTGGCACCTCGACTGCCAGTGCTGAACTGGATGTTCAAAGAAAAGGTTCCCTCCACTCATCATGCAACTGATGCCAATTGGAGTAAGTGGATTGCGTTGATTACACAACGAGCACGGATGGGGAATCTCAGCCGTCCAGGAATCCTAGAGGTCATCATGGACTGGCCTGAAGGCAAAAAGTTTGGAACATCACCAGGAGAAGAAGGATCATGAGCTAAAGAGGCCCCACCATACAATGAATTACCAGAAAACACAAAAAAATATGCCCTGTTTACAGATGGATCGTGTCGTGTTGTGGGAAAGCATCGCAGATGGAAATCTGCTGTGTGGAGCCCCACAAGACAAGTTGCAGAGGCCACTGAAGGGAAAGGAGAATCAAGCCAGTTTGCAGAGGTAAAGGCTGTCCAACTGGCCTTAGATGTTGCTGAACGGGAGAGGTGGCCAATACTTTATCTTTACACTGACTCGTGGATGGTGGCAAATGCTCTGTGGGGGTGGTTAGAGCAGTGGGAACAAAATAACTGGCAAAGAAGGGGTAAACCTATTTGGGCTGCTGAACTGTGGAAAGATATTGCTAACCGGATAAAGAATACAGTCGTGAAAGTACGCCATGTAGATGCTCATGTGCCCAAGAATCGGGCTACTGAAGAACAGCAAAATAACCATCAGGTGGACCGAGCTGCCAAAATTGAGGTGGCTCAAATAGACCTGGACTGGCAGAACAAGGGTGAATTATTTCTATCTCGGTGGGCCCACGAGACCTCAGGCCATCAAGGGAGAGATGCAACATATAAGTGGGCTAGAGACTGAGGGGTGGACTTAACTATGGGTGCTATTGCACAGGTTATTCATGACTGTGAAACGTGTGCCATAATCAAACAAGCCAAGAGGATGAAACCACTCTGGGAGGAAGGGTGATGGCAAAAGTACAAATCTGGGGAGGCATGGCAGGTTGATTATATCACCTTGCCACGATCTCGCAGTGGTAAGTGTTATGTGCTTACCATGGTGGAGGCAACCACGGGGTGGCTTGAAACAGTACCCCATACTACCGCCTGAAACACCATACTGGGTCTTGAGAAACAAGTCCTGTGGTGACATGGCAGCCCAGAAAGAACTGAGTCAGATAACGGGACTCATTTCAAAAATTCTCTTGTGAATACTTGGGCCAAAGATCACGGCATTGAGTGGATTTACCATATTCCCTACCATGCACCAGCCTCTGGTAAAATTGAACGATGGAATGGGTTGTTAAAAACTATGCTGAAAGCAATGGGTGGTGGAACATTTAAGCACTGGGAGAAGCATTTGGCGGAAGCCACTTGGTTAGTCAATACCAGAGGATCTATCAATCGTAACGGTCCTTCCCAATCCAGCTCCCTACATACCGTAGAGGGAGATAAAGTCCCTGTTGTACATGTAAAAAGCATGTTGGGTGAAATGGTTTGTATTCTTCCAGCTTCTGGAAAGGGCAAACCTCTCCGTGGTACTGTTTTTGCCCAGGGACCAGGGTCCACTTGGTGGGTAATGCAAAGAAACGGGGATGTTCAATGTGTACCACAAGGAAACTTGATGCTAGGGGAATGCAGACAGTAATTCTATGTATATGTATATAACTTGTGTGTGTAATGCACTTTTAATCATTTTGTTTGCATATATGTATATATATATATTGAGCATGATGTAGTGTTGTAGAATAAGGGGTGGAATGTCATGGTTTTATGTTTTTTGGTTTTCAGTATTCCACATCAACACATCATGTAGTGCACTGGAACTAAAGCGTTAATACTCCAGCTCCATGTACCTAGCCCTGTATGTGACGGAAGTCATGGGATCTGACCCTTCCTGGGGGGGGGTGTGGAATGCTCTCTTACTGCTTTGCAGTGGGTTCTGCAGGTTGCATTTCCTAGCCATCCCAAGCTTTTCAGGTTTCATTTGGTCTCGGGAACTCTCTCTCCTATCTTATTTGATTTCTTAGTCTCAATTTCAATTAGATCATATTATATTGTGTTATTTTGCATTTCCAATATCATAGTAAAATAAGTTTTCCTCCATAGATTGTTGCCACTGTTGTTTTTTTTCCCATTTCATGTGGGGCTGGGCTGGGTGTAGAGGGGCAGGGGCAGGGGCGTACTGCCCCCCTGTCACGGGCATAGATTGATCTAGTTAACGCCGTGACATTGTTTCAACTGCACCAATCAGCTTTGTGTCATCTGCAAACTTGGTGAGGATGCACACCATCCCATTGCCTATCTCACTGATGAAGAAGTTAAGAGTCCCATGATGAACTTCTGAGAGACATCAGTCATCACCAGACTCCATCTCAACAAAGAACCGTTAACAGTCATTCTTTACTGTGGACATTTAACCAATTCCTTATCAACCATATAGTCTACCCTTCAAACTTACCTCTCTCCAATTTAGAGATAAAGATGTCGTATGAGATCATGTCAAAGGCCTTACAGAAGTCTGGGTAAATAACATCAGTAGTGCAGGGTGTTTATTCTGGTTGGGTGCTCGAACTAGCTCAAAACGAATGCTACGTGACTAAGGAGCGTGACTAAGGAGCCAGGGGGATCACTGTGTTTGGAGTGTAATGTAAATCATATCCTAGCACCAGGACTTGTTGTTCCTGTTCAGAACTGCTTTGATTATTCTGATCTTTGTTCTGCTTGTTTGATCTTTGTATTCATGGTATGTGATTTATGGAGTTGTTTGTAATCATGATAACGGATTCTGCATCTATAAAATGCCCAGAGTATGGACAATAAACGAAGCTGTTCGCTCATATTGAGTTGGTGTGCTTCCCTAGGTTTATCAACAGGTTCCCTGGCCAAGTGGGTTTATTCCCGACACAGTAGGTCTTCCCTCATGCATCAATACAGTCTCTCCAGCATAGAAGATCACATGATTACAGAATCACAGAATCACAGAATGGCCAGGATTGGAAGGGACCTCAAGGGTCAGGAATCTCCAACCCCGCTGCCACATGCAGGGCCACCAACCTCCCCATTTAATACTAGGCCAGGATGCCCAGGGCCCCATCCAATCTGGCCTTAACACCTCCAGGGATGGGGCATCCACAACCTCTCTGGGCATCCTGTTCCAGTACCTCACCACTCTCTCTGTAAAGAAGCTCCCCCTGACATTCAACCTAAATCTTCCCTCTCTCAACTTCAAAACATTTCCACCTGTCCTGCTGTTATCTACCCTTTCAAAGAGTTAATTCCCCTCCCCTATGTAGGCTTCCTTTAGATATCAAAATGTTGCAATGCGGTCACCCCACAGCCTTCTTTTCTCCAGGCGGAACAAGCCCAGCTCCCTCAGCCTGTCTTCATAGGGGAGGTGACCCAGTCCCCTGATCATCTTCATTGCTCTCCTCTGGACCCTCTCCAGCAGCTCTCTGTCTTTTTTGTACTGGGGGCTCTACATTTGGATGCAGTACTCCAGATGGGGCCTCACAAGAGCAGAGTAGAGGGGGACAATCACCTCCTTGTCCCTGCTGGCCACCCCTTTTTTGATGGAGCCCAGGATACCATTTGCCTTCTGAGCCGCAAGGGCACACTGCTGGCTCATGTTAAGCTTTTCATCAAGACCCTCAGGTCCTTCTCCACAGGGCTGCTCTCAAGGACCGCTCCTTCCAGTCTGTATGGATGTCTAGGATTCCTCCAGTCCAGGTACAAAACTCTGTACTTTGCCCTTGCACTTTGATTGATGAGGATCAATTTGCCGTTGGTGAAGCATACTAGGTTTCTCGGATCACCTCCTTTACTTGTGTGCCTTATGTCACAGAGTTAACTAGATCAATCTATGCCCGTGACAGGGGGACAGTAGCCCCCTTCCCCACACCCTCCCTGGCCCCACAAAATTGGAAGGGAAAGGGAAAAGGTACAGGGAGATGGGAGCTGGGCTCAAGGAAGAAAAAAAAAAAAAACCACAAAAAAACAGTGGCAATGATGTATGGAGGAAAACTTATTTTACTAACTATGTTATCGGAATGCAAGATAACACAATATAATACAATCTAATTGTAATAAATTAAAGAAAATAAGATAGAAGGAGAGTTCCTGAGACCGAGTCAAACTTGAAGAGCTTGGAACAGCTAGGAAAACACCCTCCAGCACCCTCTGCCAGACAGTAAGAGACTGACGCACCTGGAAGGGCCAGGTCCCATGACTTTTGTATGGATAGGTACCTGGAACTGAAGCATTGAGGCTTTAACTCCCAGTGCATGTGATGTTATAATGTGGAATACTGAAAACCAAAAAAAAAAAAAAAACAAACAAAAAAAAAAACATGACAGCCTTAGAATAGCTTCAAGGACAATTCACTCCATGATCTTTTCAGGCACAGACAGGAGACTCACTGGCCTATCATTTCCCAGGTCTTCCTTTCTCCTTTTCTTAAAAATGGGAGTAATTTATCCCTTTCTTCTAGTCACTGGAAATTCTCAGGATCCTGAGATGCACGTTATCAGTCTCCATAGACCTATACCTATTCACTTTAATCAGATAGTAGCAGACAGTAATACAGATTGTTTGCTGGTTCAGTACTTCTCTGCTTGATTTCTTAGATTTTTGATTAATCTTCCAGCAAGTTTTGGATTCTATGCAGAACACTCTGAAATCTGTCCCTTATTGAATGCAACAGGGAATATTACCACAGAGGCTGAGGAAGAGGTTGAGGTTCTCAGTGCCTTCTTTATTTCTATCTTTAAGTCAGACCGGTTATCTTTAGGGTACTCAATTCCTTGAGCTATAACATAGGGATCTACAGGCCTGTCAGCCTGACCTTGGTATCAAGGCAGGTCATGAAGGAGACCACCTTGTCTGCAATCACATGGCATATACGGGACAACCAAGGCATCAAGCCTAGTCAGCATTCACTCATATAATGCAAGTCTGACCAACCTCATCTCCTATAAACAAGTGACCCACTTAGTGGATGAGGGAAAGGCTGAAGAGGTAATCTACCTAGACATTTGTAAAGCCTTTAACTCCGTCTCCTACAGTATTCTACTGGAAAAGCCGGCATCCCATGGCTTGGACAGTGCACTCTTTTCTGAGTAAAACACTGACTGGATGATTGGGCCAAAGAGTGGTGGTGAAGGAAGTTAAATTCAGCTGGTGATAGGTCATGAGTGGTGCTCCCCAGGGGGTTGACAAAGAGACTGGTCCTGTTTAAGATCTTTGTTGATATTAATACACTGTATTTCAGTCACAACAGCCTCATGCAGTGCTACAGGCCTGGGACAGAATGGCTGGAAAATCATAGTATCACAAAATTGTAGAATGGCTTAGTTTGGGAGCTACTTTAAGGATCATCAAGTCCCACACCTACTGCCATAGGCAGGGTTGCTAACATCTAGATCAAGTACTAGGTCAGATTGCCTAGGGCCCAATCCAATTTAGCCTTCAATACCTCCAGGGTCTGGGTGTCCACAACCTCTCTGGGTAAGGTATTCCAGCACCTCACCAGCCATTCAGTAAAAAATTTCCCTCTGATATCTCATCTAAATCTTCCATCCTTTAGTTGAGGATTACTCCTCCTTCCTCTATTACAATCTACTTGTGTAAAAAGTAAATTTCCCTCTTGCTTATAAAAAACTGGTGCTCCAGTCTTTTGCTTGGAGGGAAAGGATCTGGAGGTGTCTGTTCACAATCAGTTGAACATGAACCAGCAGTATGCTCAGGTGGCCAAGAAGGCCAGTGGCATCCTGGTTTGTGAGAAACAGGACTAGGGAGGTGATCACCCCTTTGTACTCAGCACTGTTGAGGTCACATCTTAAGTACTGTGTTCAGTATGCATTTTCACCAGTGATGAACAAGAGCCTGCATACCTTGCTTGTAAATATCTGCATCAGCATAGAAGACCCACTGTCTCTGTTACTACTGCTAAAAATCTACACCCACCTTCTCACTTTTCTAACATTTAGTATTTGGTTTTCATATAAATTCAGAAACCATCAATGCATGTCAGTTTTCTTCAACTGGAGAAATTCAATTACACATATTTTTTCATGTCACTTCCATGTCAGATGTCATTCTTTCAGACTTGCTCATCTTCTGCCATCTGTCACATCGTAACGAAATCTAACATAATATTAGTGGGAAGGTTCAAGCTCTACTGCCATACCACAAACATTCACTGTGATGCCATGGATTAACATCATAAAATAGGAAGATATACTTTCAGAGTAGTTTTTATAGAGTATAATTTCATTATAATTGTAATTTCTTGATTTCTCTACTGTCAACTTCCCATTACTGGTTGTGTTTTAGATTTTTACTATTCTAAATCTCCTCTAGCAATTGATACTCAGATTTCATATTTATATTTTTTGCTTCTTGAGGCTGTATCAGAAGTCAGCTTTTACAGCAGGGTAAGTTTTGTTATGAATACCAAAAGAAAAAGTGCTTAGTTCTTGTAAAAAAAATAATAGTGGTAGTTCTGTCATGCTGGGGAGAATGGGAAGAGTTCAAGAGTTTAGGTGGTAAAGGAGCAGAGATATGAATTATCTTTGAATAACAGATTGTTGAGGTGTACTGAACTGATTATGAGGTTAATGTTAGGCATGATCTTTTGTGCTTTGCTTCTATGAGATTAGAGTACAAACTCATCTCAGTAATCAGGTAAAGTTTTTGCAAGTCACTTACTAAAGGGACTGAAAGAGCAAAGAAATTCATCCAAATAATAATAAAGAATAAGTTATATGCCCAGTGGATATAGTAAATTAATAAATAATAATTTAATAAATTAAATTTCTTTAATATTTTCCATCAACAGATTTAACAATATGTAAATATAAGCATGTATCATAGAAATAAACACATGTATGATAGCGCATTTCAGGGTTGTTTTCGAGTAGTCTTTGAAAAGGCAAAAATCATGAGCAAGATGTGTTATTTTCAGGAAATAGAAAACAATTTTTCCCTGATGTAGCAACACAAAATAACACAACACAACACAAAACAAAACAAAACAAAACAAAATAAAATAAAATACATCTGCCATCAGATATAGATAGCTTTGTTTAACAGTAGTCAATTAGTTTTAGAAAGATGACCAGCGGGAAGTTAAATCTGTTACTGAGATGTTTTGTTAGACTAAAACAAGTCAAAATTGAGTAGCATAATTTTAAAATCAATATGTTATCAGAACAACAGTAAGCAATGTTCACCTGAGATTGTGATAATACAGTCAGACTTTTTACGAACTACTATATCAGACAATGGAGGTGGTGTGATAAAATAGAAATTAAAAGGAAGACTGCAACAGATAACAGGAAATTGAACTGGATCGTCTTAAACAATCTTGCAATTTGACAACAACAAATCTCAGTGGATCAGTGGATTTTTCTTCTTTTTTTGTTTTTTTCCTCTCTAATGATTTTAAATAGATGAAAAAAATCTTAACATTAAGAACTTGAAGGACAATCTACTAGTGTCTACAGAAAATATGCTTCCAGTATGTTTTACTGTTACATACATGTTTAACATATAAAAATGTTCAAAAATTCTAAGGATACAAAAAATCTTATATTACACCTTAGCATCACAGCTAGGTGTTACCTGTGATAGCTAAAAAGTTTTTAATCTGTCATTGATGTTCAAGCATTCTTCTTACAGTCTATATTATGATAACATTATCAAGACTACATAGTTAAGTTATGGTATTGTTGGTTGTTTTTTTTGCTTGTTTTTTGAGAATGGTAAAGGAAGGAGACAATGGGATGAATAGTAGTTATTCCTTTATTTTTGTAGCATGGCTGATATTGTTCTAGTATTCTTTTTCCTTCATGGCTATCTTTAATAACCTGTTTTACATTACACAGCTTTTGGTAATAGATATAGAATTGTTTTCTCTAGTTTACTTTTTCCTTTTTTTTTTTTTTCTTGTTTTTTGATCTTACATACATTTCTGTTCTATAACATTTACTCTCTATTAAATTTTTTACTCCTATTTTAGTAACTTGTCATAAAATATTATTGTTCATAAAAATGTCAAGATATTGAGATAAATCTTTCTGCTTGTCAAAGCATTTAATATATTTTAAAGAAGGAAGTATGAGCACTATAATGTATGTAAAATGGACTCAGAAAGGTACAAGTAACTTTGAAGGCAAAGCCTGTTAGAATTCATCCTGTCTATTGTATACTAGACTGTAATGAAAAAAGATGAATCTCATATTCATAACACAGTTTTAAGCATCTTTTATAGGTACATAAGATAGGAGACACACATTATTAATATAATTAATTAAAAGATCTTTTCAAAAAACACTTCTGAGATGAAGCACCTAATTTAGCTGCTGGTAGAATATTATTTTTAGTGAAAACTACTGCCACTAATTGTATCTGAAACAGAATGAGACATATAATAGCAGATTCCATACTAAGTTCTTAAATTAGGTAATTAAAACTTTTCTCAGAACATCTATAGTAAAACATTTTATTTAAAGATAAATGTGCTAAAATAAAATAGACGTATTACTCTCTGGAAAAACTTTTTTTTTTTTTAATTATTATTATTCCTTTTGTTTTCATTCTATAATATTTTTCATTTATGATATGTTCTTGAAGAAATAACACTTATTTCTTCTATACTCTAGCCATCAAAAATAGGCAAGTAAAGAGCAGTATCTTAAATTAGAGTTTTATGTTTTATAATAATAACAAAAAGTAAAATGCCATATTTATTCAAGTTCAAAACAGGTGTCCCTCCAAATTATAGAAAATTTTTACTTTGTAAAACATCAAGATTCTTTATAATGTTTACATAGTGAGGAAATGGAAAGTAATATTCTATTTTCTTTTGATTTCTGGCAATAAAGACCGTTTAAAACTTTTAAGAACACTTAATTAAAATAATTTTTAAGAAGACAGAAAAAGTCCATAGATATGTGGCAGTTCTATCCTTTTTAGGAAAAAGAACCTGCTTTTTTGAAATAACTTTTTTCTTATTATGTTAACAGATATACTTGCCCTGCAGTTTTGAGCTTTCAGAACCATCCTCTAGTTCAAGTCTAATAATAACAAACTTAATAGTAAAAACGATGTAACTTTTTAAAAATAAAATTTCTTATGTTTGTATTTCAAATGTTTATACACATACATCTTTGAGGAATAATGACCCAAAGTTTGAACTTCAGATGAAAAGATAAAGTGTGTATAGATTAATTTTGTTTGTTTGTTTGTTTGATTGGCTTTTTTAAGATTGAGTTTATTTAATTAAAAAATCTGAACAAATCTTGTGCTCTGACTGGAATAAAAATCAATACATTACCTTACTAATGCTTTACTTTTAATCCTAACATTCTTCTTACCCTATTACTGAGTAGATTTTCTAAAACTTATTGCACTGTTCTTTACAAATTATTGTGTTCTTCTGGTGAGTTTCAAAATACTGTTGTAGAGAGCCAAGAAAGGGTCTTTAGGCTTCTGTTGTGCCTTGTCTTCAAAAACATAAAGCAAGGTCAATGTATGTTATTTTAATACCAAATTAATCAAAGGAATATGTTAGCAATGTATACTTTTCCTCATTGAGAAGGCTTACAGCTTAAAAATGCATTACTTAGAGGCAGCTTCAGTCATGTTTAGAAATTCAAGTGAAGCAAAATATTAAGTGTTTTTTTTGTTCTTGTTTGTTTGTTTCTTTGTTTGGTTGTTGTTTTTTTTTTTGTTGTTTTTTTTTTTTTTTTTTCCTGAAACCTTGTAAAACAATTTCAATCTATACTAATGCAGGAAATACTACTGTCTTGATATTTGAACTCTTCCAAAGAGAAAAAGCATTAATTGTTTCTATAACTTTTTTCCCACTAGGAATTCATTTTAGAGAGTGAGATGGATCATCATGTTTAAATATGTGTTACTATGTTGATGTAGGAAAAACAGCTATTCCACAGATATTCTCTTGTTAAATCAGGGAGGTCATAATTATCCACTTCTATTTATTTTCCTAAATGAGCTTCTGTGAAGACTATGTGACTGCAGTAAATGTGTCCTGTGAATATCAATATGTGCTTGATCTTGAATGTTGCTACTGGGTATAGTTAATGTCAGAAATATTTTATATGTATCACCAAATCAGTCATATTGCTTAATACACTTTTGTTATTCAGTTTTGATTGCATATACTTTAATTTTGGAATAATGCATAATATATATGCATATTCAAATTGGTTTACAGCAGAAAATCAAGTAACTCATCAAATGCAATGCAGTAACTTTCTGTAAAACTGTTTATTGATTATAATAAAGTTTATTTGACTATTTCATGCACTTACAAAAAAACAGACTTTAAAAAAAAGTTAAAAAGATTAAAATCTGTAATTTGTCACTTTTAAACAGATTTATGAGTTTGAAATAGCTATCAAAAACTTTTCTATGCACAAGAGAGAAAAGAAATACACATGCCTAGGATGAAATTCGTCTGGTTTGTTTTAAGTGCCTATCCTAAAGTGAGGAAATGATTGTTCCCTACAAAATTATTCTGTTTAGATATGTAGACTGAGATGGTTCTCAGATGTAAGTATCTCCATAATGAGACCTGTGGCCAGATGAAAACTGGGATGTCTGAAAAATCAGAAAAATGCAGCTGTATTTATTCATTTATTTATTTATTTTTCACCAAGAAAGGCTAAAACTCATTTAGCACCACGGCATTCAATCGACAAAAAAAAAAAAAGTCAATCAGCTTTGCCCACTTTTGATTATTTAAGTTACTGTTACATGGGCTATCTTTAAATTAGTACAAAGGAACACTTGACACTCGAGAGTAAAAAAAAAAAAAAAAAGAAGTTCATTTATAGTTGCGTTCTGTCTTGTTCCAATAGGAGGGAGGGAGGTTCTTTTTAATATATGTATATCCGGCATGATATTAAGAAACATGTTATAGGTCCCTTTTTTATCCTACTCCTTCTGCCAGTGTGGCATTCCTGTGCGCTTGGGTAAGACTCATGTGCAGCACCACCTGAGATGGCCATCTTCCTCAAGATAAGCACACACAAAAGACCGCTTCATGGCCATTAAGCTGCAGCTTATCTCTCCCTCATTGCCCCTGGCCTTGTCCATCTGTGTTCCTCAGACAAAGGATTTCCCAACCCTTGCCCAGGACTTGCTTGGACTTGTTCATCTGTGTCTCCAGGAAGCTTTGAGACAATGATTTAAAAGAATAATCTCTTACACCACCCTGCGACTCAAAGTTTGCTTAAAAATGGGACAAAGATGATCCAGAATACTGACTAAAAGCTAGCAAGCATAGGGGTAAGGAAGGGAGGGGGGCAGGGAATCAAATATTTCATTTAATAATTACAAAAGATTTTTCAGGCTTAGCCTGATGTGCTTGACTTCCCCAACAGTGGATGAGGTTACAAACTACATAGATGATACAACACATTGTATAAAACATGGAACCATACAATAAATAAACATAAGAGTTGCAACAGCACAATATCAACTTGCCACAGACACCACCCTGTGACTCTTCAGGAGTGGTGACACGAATATTACATAATGAATAAAAGGTAGAAAGTGAAAAGAGACAGCCATACATTTTGCATTAACAAATAAAAGTACAACATTACCACCCACAACAACACAAAACATAGTACTTTTGCAACCATAATACAAAATGTAATGAAGAGGTATGTTCAGCATTCTAGCGTGATCAAATTTTCAATATTTCTGCCACGAATTGTTAGATTCCTTTCTGTATTCAATCAAGGTCCACAGAAGTATTCTGTAAAATAAAACAATCCACCAACTTGTCCTTTTTGGGGGGGCTTTGTCAATATGGTTAAAAAATGAGGGAACAATCCAGCAAGTGTTAATTTTATATTCCTTTTTCGGGGTGTCCTTAGCCTTCCAAGGATATTTGTTGAGGGATTCCATTAAGGTTAGGGAAACTGGCCTCAGGTTAGTCTGATGGCAGACACCTTTGTTCTTCTTCAGCATGCCGGTAGAGCACAGAGCAAGTCCAGGAGGGAGAGAGGCAGGTTGTGAGGCTTCTCATGGCAGAAATCTCTGTTCTTCTTCAGGAGGAATTTGTTGCTAGAAAACCTAAACATCATGGTTATAGGTCCCCTTTTTATCCTTATTCTTCTACATGACATCCCTGGGCACTTGAGCAAGAGTCATGTGAGTATCCCCTGAGATGGCCATCTTCCTTGAGATAAGTCCACACAGAAGACCGCTTCATGGCCATTAAACTGCAGCTTATCTCTCTCTCATTGCCCCTGGCCTTGTCCATCTGTGCCCCTCAGACAAAGGAATTCTCAACCCTTGCTCAGGATTTACTTGGACTTGTTCATCTCTGTCCCCAGCAAGCTCTGAGACAATGATGTAAAAGAATAATCTCTTACACATGCAACTATAACGGAAACTGAAGTCCAATTCAATGTACCTCTACCTTTATATGATCTGGCTTTGCATTACCTTTTGAATTAAATTCAAATCTGCTGGTAGTCCTACAGTACTGAAAATCATGTCATATTTAGGTGAACTGCCTCCTGTATTTTGAAGTGCGAACAGGCTTCTGAATTCTGTATCTGATTAAGTTATACCCATTAATATAGCTTAAGATATAGATATAGAGATATTTAAAGTGACATTTCCAGTCACTGATATTTCAAGATATTTCCAGTGACATTTCTTCAATACCACTTGCAATTTGATGTCACTTGCTGCTCAAGCAGGTGAAATTTGTAGGCAGTTCCACTTAGATTTTCCTACAATAGCAGTATATATGTGAACAGTAAAATATTTTTAACTTGACCACATTAAAGACTTCTGTCAGGTAGGCCAGATAATTTATGAAAGAGGAAGATTATATAATAATTCATAAAGCTTCAAAACATTGTAAATAATACAATCAAAAATATAAATTTTATTTTTATAAGAATACATTTTATTGAATGACATTATTACTCTAAGTTCTAAGACATCGATTTTTTTTTTTTAACAGAACAGCTCTTACATCCATGTTAGTGACATTATTTTGTGAATAAGCAAAAAAAATTATAGATGCCAGATTTTAAAGAGCATCCGTTCATAGACTAAAAGAGCTAGGGTATTCTTATTTTCTCCAGGTTGAATTCATTTGTTCCTACAAATAGCACAGTGATATATTAGATACTTCAAAATGTATTAGATATTGGATGAAAATAAGAAGTGTAAGCTTGAGAGGCTGAGGTTTACTCACAATTCCTGTGAAACCACTATTATATAAAGTATTTGGTATTATTTATAATCCTGTGTATATTATCAAACAATAGTCTATCCAACTGCATTTTATATTTGCTTAGACATGTTGCTTATCTACATATATTCTTGCAACAAATTTTACTTTTGGTTAAGAGGATCTAGGAGGGGAAAAAAAATAATCTTTACAGAAATTATTTAGTTAGATAGAAGATACTGAGAAATAGAGATCAGTTTTAGTAGTTATAAACGCTAAACATGGATAAAAGTAGAATCTTCAAAGGGCATAAGGAAGATAGCTCAAACAAAAGGGAATCTCAGCTTCTAACCCAGAAGTTGCTATTCTTTGACAATGGCACCTAATTAGATATGCATAAAATATACAAATAAATTGATAAGAAAATAGATTAATGTCTTTACATAGGATCTTCTACCAAATATATTCAACATTTTACTTAAAGGCATTACTCAATGTTGAAAATATCAGTCAAAATCATTTACCTCTGAAAATTTAACTTTAAGTCATTAGTTTTCCCAGGAAGACATGGAACATATTACTATCATATATCAGTGACTGTTAAAAGTGTTTCATAAGGGGTCTAAAACATGCTTGCTTTTTTCCCTTTCAAGGACTTAAGTGAGAGCTTTGAAACTGCCTGTATCAATGCATGATAACATTCATCAATCTCTCTTTCCAGTTCCTGAATACTACACTTCCTGGTGATTTCATCAATGAACACTGACAGGCTGCTTGAAGTGTTTGTCAGTCTGTTCATTCATCCCCATGAAAGCTTCCTCTGCCCTGCAGTCCTCGGGGATTTCCAGATGCTGGAGTTTCCCACAGCTGAAAGTCTGGAGTATTGTAGCTCCTCAGGAAGTCTGAGTACACGTCAGAAAGGTTGTGGCCGCTCCATCTAAGCTTTTGCCTTAGCCTTACCATTGGGATGAGCGGTCACCATTTTTATCTCATCACAGTGTGGCTCCCTACTGCTCTCAAAAGATAGCGTGAGCTGCCTGCTGCTCTCTTTGTGCACTCTCCTACTTGAACTAACATGCAAAGTCCCACATCATGTCCTACTGAAGTGTTAAGCCCTGTTTGCCTGTCCGATTTTCTGTGCTCCTGGACACTTCTGTTCCCTAGGTACTGCCCTCACATTTTACAAATACGAAGTGCAGCAAGAAAACATCTCTGAAAAAACTCAGACATCTGAATGAGTCTGCAGCAAATGTCTACATTGTTATTTTTGGAGTGCACTATAGAAGGTACCTGCTTTTTTCCACATTAATCAAACAACCTACAACATTCTGTAGTTATACTGTAAATTATCTCAGATTGCTATGGACATAATTCAGCTTTGAGTCACTAGAAAAAATGTATTGACAAGGACTTTTTTAGACAGGATTTCTGTTGCCATGTATTCCATTTTTAATAAAAATTGGAAGTAAATATTTCCTTTAGCATAAAGTTTCTTGGCCTATAGATTTAACCTTCCATGATCAAGAAATGTTTTGGACAGTAGAAATGAAACTTCTGATGCAATACTTTCTTTGAATATATATTTCTCATTTTGTTATTTACTATTCTATTACAAAGATTTTGATACTCATATTAAAACAAGCAAAAATCTTTCTGAACAGGAAACAGAATATAACAGAATGTAGAGGTCTTATCTTTATGTTTTTTAAGCAAGATTCTCATTTGCATATTTATCTTCTGTTAATGGGTATTTCACAAATAGATCATACCACAAACTAAGAAATGTATTGATATTTTGCTACTAAATATTAACTATAAGAACATTAATAGGTTGTAAAAAGCTTAAATGTAAATGTTGTTGCTATTTAGTTCTTTTAAACTGCACAAGCAGTACAGAAGTAATTGAACTGCTATTAACAGATGTAATGTAAAAGATGCTAAAGCCTTTTGCTGGTGTTTAGCAAGATAATTAGAGAAAGTGAATAATAACAATGTTATTAAAGTCAGTATTTACAGAATGATAACATCTATTTACTTAAAGTTAATATTACTGATGTTAATTAAGATTTAATTAGCAGAAATAATGTGTACATATGGGCCACTGGGCAGAATCACCATTAGGATTCTAGTTAGGAAATTAACAGTGTAGCTTGTAACACAAGATATTTTGTCTGAGACTTCTATGATGCACTCTTACATTTGAAGTTTCTGAAACTACTATAATTGTGAAACTTAACTGACATCTTGGTCAGCAAGTATTTCCATGCCAATTAGTTGTAGTCATAAATGTATTTATTTTACATGTAATCAATAGAAGTCTGGCTGTCTCTTTGTGTATTAGGTGCACTTCTATTAATTGCATGTGATTAGGTATATTCAACATTTTTTTTTAAATCTGAGAATATTGTTAAAAATTTGAAGTGTTAAAAATCTATTCCTCCACCATGATATTTAATGTTAGTATAGAAAGAAAGTAAAAATAAAAAAATAAAAGTAAATATTTATATAACAATATATACTATATATTATATAGTATAAATATATAATATATAATAATCTTATATATATATATATATATACACTTATATTTAAATCCCAACCACAGATACAGGTTGGGCAGAAAATGGTTTGAGAGTAACCCCGAGGAGAAGGGTTTGAGTGCTGGTTGATGAAAGATTCAGCATGAGCCAGCAATGTGTACTTGCAGCCCAGCAGGCTGACTGTAGCCTTAGTTGCATTGAGAGAAGTGTGATCAGCAGGTTAAAGGAGGTGACTCTGTCCCTCTGTTCTGCTCTCACAAGACCCCACCTGGAGTCTCCATTTCTGGAGTCCTCAGACATCAGATGGACATGGAGTTGGTGGAACAGTTCCAGAGAAGGGTAATGAAGATCACAAACCTTAGGAAAAGAAGGCTTCAAAAAAACCATATAGTGAACTTCCAGTATCTGAAGGAGGCCTACAAGAAAGCCGAGGAGGGACTTCTAATAAGGGCAGGTAGCAACAAGGCAAGGGGAAATGGTTTTGAATGGAAAGAAGATAGATTTGGTTTAGATATTGAAAATAATTTATTTACTGTGAGGGTGGTGAGACACTGGAATGTCCCCTCCCTGGAAGCATTCAAAGCCAGGCTTGATGGGGCTTTGAGAACATGGTCAAGTGGGAAGTGTACCTGCTAATAGCAGGAGGGTTGAAACTAGATGATCTTAAAGGTCTACTCCAAACCAAAACATCCTATGATTCCATGATTCCACGATTCTATGTAAATGTACATTTCCCATGCCATAGATATATTTGAATCATTATTCTATTAACACTCTCTTCAAAATGACAGAAAGCTAGAATGAAATGTTGTTTTTTTAATAGAAGCACTAAATAAAACTTTGAACTAATAATGAAGCTTTCATCAACTATTAGTTCTGAGTAATTTAATTAGTATGTATTAATATGCATTAGTATGAGTAGATTTATAACATTTACCAGCTTGAAGTTGTATCTTTAAAAGAAAGTTGCTAGATTTGATAACTTTAAAATCCACCAAGATACGCTTCTGACATCATGGGCTAACATAAGAAAATAGGAGGCATTACTTTTAGACTAACCTTTATATGATTCTATGAATACATTATCTTGCCTTAAATTGTTTCTTACTACAGGTCAACTAAATCCCATAATGCTTTGATTAATGTTCTGTTATACAGGACAAAAATTGGTTCCTTTACCTCCTAGCATAATGTCCTGTAAAGAAACATGTCTAATCATACCTTTTCAAAGATGAAATGTAAATTTAATTGCTTAGTAGTAGTTTACAAAGTTTCACTGTGTTTTCCCATTCTGTATCATTTACATAAAAAAGCAAAACAAATATTTAATTTATATGTTTATTATCATAGTGAAATAGCTATTTTGAAAATATACTTTTATATAATGTTTGTTATCTCTTCTCCTGTATATATCAATAAACTACATGAGCTCTGAAAATTTAAACTGAGGTATAACATATTAGAATCTTCAGTTTGTGTTCCTAAATGGATAGACAAATATTACTGCAATATCACTAAAAAACTTACATGGAAACGTGATGCTTAAACATTTAAAATTTATGTTTCCTCAGGGGAAAATGAAGATATATTTCCAAGAAACAATATTTAAAATTGTTAAAATAGAGAGGGTTTGTAATAGTAACTATTAAACAAAAGGAAAATGTCAAGAGATAAAAATTAAATACCAATATATTATTTTCTCATATGGAAAATCAAATCTATCATTTAAATAAAGCATGGGTTAGCACAGGTCTAAAGGAAGTAGTTTTTTGAAAATAAATAAAATATTGTGACATTCCTTTAATAGAATACTCTCTAATTCTACAGATAAAAAATAAGGACACAGGGTCAATAAAGTGGATATGTATGATTAAATCATATGATTTAATAATTTCAAAACTAGATGGAAACTTCCATTTAAGTTTTCTCTTTTGGATTGACTTCAGGATTTTAGATAAGGCAATTCAGATAAGCCATAGAAAAGCTTCCAGTCTCTACAAAAAACCTGTAGGAAAATGCACTTTCCAGGTACTTGAAGTGTTTTGTGTATGGAATGACATCTCAGGCATGGAAAAGCAAGCTTTTTACCACTGACACTAGGTATACACATAAGTATGCATATATCTATACATATTCCCATACGCACAGGATTGTGAAATCAAAAATATCTAGCACTGTAATTTGCAAATATGTAGATTGCTCTGAAAGCAAACCCTCCTATCTATTTCCTTGGAAACTCCAACAGATACAAACAACACAGTAACACTATTTGACAGAGTAGCTCCAAAACACTGATTTGAAACTTGCATTAGCTATGCATTTTTGCCTACAATGAGCAACAACCAGTATGCCATGCTCATAAAAATCTGAACCAGTGGAGTTGACCACCTCTTTCACTGCTACTTTTATGCTGTCATTGTTGAAACATTATATATACCACTTCACTGTACTAACATCCACTGTTTGGTTTCTGTAAACATTTAACAATTTCAGTGAATGTCAGTGGATGCAACTTTTTCTCCATGGAAGAAATCAGTGACACCTTTAATATTTTCACCTCTGACTTTGTGGGCCAATGTAATGAAATAGGAGACATTATTTTTGAAGCATGTATGTGTAAATGTAGAATAAACAATAGAATCACTATGAAGTTTTAGGATGACCTACATCTATTTTAAATGTATAAAGCCTAAATTATGAAAGAAAATATCAAAACCAAACAAAACAAAGAGGAAAATGAACTTGGGGAAATAAATCCAACTGCATTTCCAATCAAATGAATGAAAAATAACTCCACTGTCTATGACATTATTTGAAATGAAGCTCTCTGCTAAATCTTGGAACACCATCAACAGCTTGAAATCAAAGAAACTACGACAAATCAGTTTCATAAAGTCACTTATTTGTTAATCTCAAGGAGAACGTATGAATCTCTGAATAAGTAAAGACAGCAAATCAGATATGCAAAAGCAAATTGTAAAAATGAAATTAGAATTTTATCTGTGTGGTCAGCATTATCTACACTGTTTCTGATCTGTATACAGGAAAAATAATAAACGTACAAGAAGTTTGTTTCTGTTTGAAAGTTCCATTCCATATACATATTATCCATAGATTTCAAATGTCCTAGGAAAATGCTTGAATCTAGGAAGCACTTTCCAATACTTTAAATGCATTTCTTTTTCTTTTATAATTTCCTTTAAAAAATTTGTTTTATGATTTAAAGTAAAATATACTCATTTTCCATATTAAATCATTGACTCAATTTAAAATTATGCAACACTGTAGGGACATATCAGCCCGTAGAATCTTGTCAATGAGAATAATACATAGCCCAATACAAAATTTACTTATACTGCTTGTATACTTAGATTTTTAAATTCTACTTTAATGTTAAGCATATTTTATATGTTCTTTTCCTGTATAAACATATTGATATTATTAATATTGTTCTTGTAAAATCTTAAAATGGCTTGGGTTGGAAGGGACCTTTAGGGTCATCTAGTTCCAATCCCCCTGCTATCAGCAGGGACACCTCCCACTAGTCCAGGTTGCTCAAAGCCCCGTTGAGACTGACCTTGATCACCTTCACAGAGGAGGCATCCACAGCCTCTCTGGACATTCTATTCCAGTATAATTTATACTGTTTAATAATTCTTCCTGAAATATAATTCTTTCCTTGATTTCTCTGAATTTTGGATATATATATTTAAATGATGGAGCAACTGTTTTGATTATAATAAGAGAAAACATTGTTTTGTTTAAAATATGAAATTCAGTATATATTTTCTTTTAAGAATTCTCATCGAACCCTGTCAGGCCTTAGAGTTGAACTTGAAATCCAGAAAAGGCATTATCATTTATGTCACAGAATCACAAAATCACAGAATGATCCGGGTTGGAAGGGACCTCAAGGATCATGTAGTTCCAACCCCCCTGCCTAGCAGGGCCACCAAACATACACCTTTACTAGATCAGGTTGCCCAGAGCCCTGTCCAACCTGGTCTTGAACACCTCCAAGGACGGGGCATCCACAACCTCCCTGGGCAGCCTATTCCAGGACCCAACCACTCTCCTAGTAAAGAACTTCCCCCTAACATCCAACCTAAATCTTCCCTCTCTTAACTTAAAACCATTTCCCCTAGTCCTGCTATTATCAGCCCTTTCGAAGAGTTTACACCCCTCCTGGGAGTAAGTTCCCTTCAGGTATTGAAAGGCTGCAATGAGGTCACCCCGCAACCTTCTCTTCTCCAGGCTGAACAAACCCAACTCCCTCAGCCTGTCCTCATAGGGGAGGTGCTCCAGCCCCCTGATCATCTTCGTGGCCCTCCTCTGGACCCTTTCCAAAATCTCCATGTCTTTTTTGTGGTGAGGGCTCCACACCTGGACACAGTACTCCAGATGGGGCCTCACAAGAGCAGAGTAGAGAGGGACAATCACCTCCCTATCCCTGCTGACCACCCCTCTCCTGATGGAGCCCAGGATCCCATTTGCTTTCCGGGCTGCCAGAGCGCACTGCTGACTCATGTTAAGCTTCTCATCTATCAGGACCCCTAGATCTTTCTCTGCCGAGCTGCTCTCAAGGACAACTCCTCCCAGCCTGTACAGGTGCCTGGGGTTCTTCTGGCCCAAGTGCAAAACCTTGCACTTTGCTGTGTTGAACCTCATCAGGTTCACCCGAGCCCAGCTTTCCAGCCTGTCAAGGTCCCTCTGAATGGCATCTGTTCCCTCCGCCGTATCAACTGCACCACTCAGCTTGGTGTCATCAGCAAACTTGCTGAGGGTGCACTCCATTCCCTCATCGATGTCATTAATAAAGATGTTAAAGAGCACCGGTCCCAAGACAGACCCTTGAGGGACACCGCTTGTTACTGGCCTCCACCTGGACATAGAGCCATTGACCACCACCCTCTGTCTGCGGCCTTTCAACCAATTGCTTATCCATCTAGTTGTCCACCCATCAAATCCACTTCCCTCCAATTTGGAGATGAGGATGTGATGGGGGACCATGTCAAAGGCCTTGCTCAGGTCCAGGTAAATGACATCGGTCGCCTTCCCTTCGTCCACCAATGCCATCACTCCATCATAGAAGGCCACAAGATTAGTTAAGCATGACCTTCCCCTGGTGAAGCCATGCTGGCTGTCTAGGATCACGTGCTCGTTCTTTATGTGATCAAGCATGTTGTCCAGGAGGATCTGTTCCATAATCTTCCCAGGCACGGAGGTGAGACTCACCGGCCTGTAGTTACCCGGGTCCTCCCTGCTCCCCTTCTTGTATATGGGAGTGACGTGACCCTTCCTCCAATCATCCGGGACCTCACCTGACAGCCACGACTTCTCAAATATGATGGAGAGCGGCTCAGCAACCACCTCAGCCAGCTCCTTCAGGACCCTGGGATGCACGCCATCTGGCCCCATAGACTTATACTCATTCAGTCTAAGGAGGCACTCTCGGACTTGCTCTACCCTTACAGTGGGGAGGGATTTACCTCCTTGGTCCCCACATAGAGGTATGGGGGTGCAAGACTTAGGGACGTGATAGAGACTAGAATCCTGGCCACCAGTGAAGGCCGAGGTGAAGAACTCATTCAGCACCTTAGCTTTCTCTTCATCTGTTGAAGCCATTTCTCCTTTTAAATTAACCAAAGTAGGTACGCCCGTTTTGGCCTGTCTCTTCTGGCCAATGTACCTGTAGTTTTTCTTATTGTTTTTCACATCCCTTGCCAAGTTCAGTTCTGCCTGCGCCTTGGCTTCCCTGATCCTACGTCTGCAAGTCCGGACGGCATCCCTGTACTCTTCCCAGGTGACACACCCTTGTTTCCAGAGCTTGTACACCCCTTTCTTCGCCCTCAGTTCTCTCAGCAGGTCCTTGCTGAGCCATGCCGGTTTCCTACCTCGCCTGCCCACTTTCTTATTCAGAGGAATGGAGACCTCTTGTGCTTCCAGGAGGGCATCCTTGAAGAGCAGCCAGCTCTCCTCAACATCCTTGTCTTTGAGGGCAGCGCGCCAGGGGATCTTGGCCAGCATTCCATTGAGTAGCTTGAAGTCTGCTCTTCTAAAGTTCAGCGTCCTGGTCCTGCTCTTTGCCAGGCCCACATCGCTTGAGATCACAAACTCAACCAGGGCATGATTGCTGGATCCCAGGCATCCTCCAACCTTGACGCCTTTGATGATCTCCTCAGCGTTGGTGAGCAGCAGGTCCAGCAACGCTTGACCTCTGGTCGGTCTGTCCAATATCTGAACCAGAAAGCTATCATCAATGGATTCCAAGAGCCTTCTGGAGCTCTTGCAGCTCGCCGTGTAGTTTTTCCAACAAATGTCTGGATGGTTGAAGTCCCCCACCAGGACAAGAGCCCGTGAGCCAGACGCCTCACGCATCTGGAGCAAGAAAGCCTCGTATACAGCCTCCCCTTGATCAGGTGGCCTGTAGTATACCCCTAATACCAGCTGACCTTTATTAGTCCCATCTCTAATCCTAACCCACAGGCTCTCAACCTGTTCTTGACTGTTTCTCATGGGGAGCTCCTCACAGTTTATCCAATCTCTGACATAGAGACCGACTCCCCCACCCTTCCTACCTCGCCTATCTCTCCTAAATAGTCTATAGCCGTCGATGGCAGTATCCCAATTGTGGGAGTCATCCCACCATGTTTCTGTGATAGCAACAATGTCATAACTTTCAGAGTGCATCACAGTTTCCAGTTCCTCCTGCTTATTACTCAGGCTCCGTGCATTAGTATAAAGGCACTTCAGCTGGGCTGTCCGTCTCACCACCTTCATAAGCGATCCAGGATCCGCTAGAAAAGCAGCATCCCCAGCATCCCCCTGCCCTACTCCCTCCTTTTGGACTCTGCCATCGTTGCCCATGGAGTTTGGTACAATCCCTCGAATGAACCGTTCAACCCCAGTAGCCCTTATTTTGCCCCCTTCCCCCTTCGTTCCTAGTTTAAAGACCTGTCAATGAGTCCCGCTAATTCTTCAGCTAATACCCTCTTACCCCTCAGGGACAGGCTGCTTGCATCAGCAGCCATCATGCCAGGTGCAGTGTAGATTGCCCCATGGTCAAAAAAGCCGAAATTCTTGTGTCTGCACCAGCTCTTAAGCCATCTATTTAAGAGTTGGGTTTTTCGGATCCTCCCTGTACCTTTTCCTGACACCACGGGCGTAGAAGAAAAGATCACCTGCACCCCGGCTCCTTCAAGTATTCGCCCCATTCCCCTGAAGTCTTTCTTGATGGACCTCAGGCTTTCCTTGCCAACTTCCTCGCTGCCAGCCTGAATTATTAAAAGTGGATAGTAATCTGAAGGCTGAATCAACCTAGAAATTTTCTTTGAAATGTCCCTGACCCGTGCCCCAGGAAGGCAGCACACTTCTCTGCGGGTAGGGTCGGGCCGGCATATAGGGCCTTCTGTTCCTTGCAGAAGGGAGTCACCTACAACAATCACCCTTCTGTCCTTACGTGTAGAAGCAGTCTTGAGGCTTCGGGGTGACCGCTTCACCTGAGGCAACCTCATGGGTGCACCTGTCTCCACACTCTCACTAGTCCCCCCCTCAAGTTCCAGGGCCTCAAACCGGTTTCGCAGAGGCACCTGGGGAGCCGGGGATGGTCGGGATGGGGGATGCCCCTTCCACCGAGCAGGTACCCGTTTCCACTTCTCCTCCCTTTTCAAATTACTGCTGGGGGGGAGAGAGGACAGGGGGCTCTCTACAGTGCTGCCAGCTGGCTGGTTCCTCTTTACCACCTGTTTGTGAGGTGGCAGGGGCTGACATGCTCCATTAGGAGCCTCGGCTGTATGCTGGGAACTTGAGGCTGAGAGGGACTGACACCACCAGTCGATCTCCCTCTCACACTCTTTTATAGTCCTCAGCCTCTCCACTTCCTCCTTCAGGTCAACTACGAGGCTGAGCAAGTAGTTCACCTGGTCGCAGTGAACACAATCATTGCCTCCCTCACCCAGCACTGAAAGGGCCAGGCTGTGGCACTCAGTACAGCCAGAGACCTGCACACCAGCATCTCGGGTTGGGGGCTCAGTCTGAGCTTCCTCAGACATTTTGGCAGCAGCCTTCCTATATGGCATGTGCAGGACCTCAGTCTGGGACACTGCGGTCTTCATGGTTGCTGCCTCCCGTTTCTGAGAGACTGGGACCCTTGTCTGGGCCTCCTCAGTATTTCTGGCAACAGCCTTTCGCCGGGGAGCGCCCATGTCAAAGCAGAAGACTTACCAGAGCTGAAACAGGAAGCCAAGAGGTGCACGAGCCCTGCCTGCTCCTGACCGTCTCTGGTGGGCAGCGACTAGTCGCTGCCCTCCTTGTGCCCGTTTAAATCTCCCTCCGTAGGCGGGGAACGCCCACACGCT
>JAPSGF010000166.1:153009-193009 GCA_035772895.1 Perdix hodgsoniae
ATCGGTCCGGGACGGCTCCGAGTCAGGCGACTTCGGCGATCAGAAAGTCCATCAGCTTCTACAAACAACTACATTACAAGAAAGATGTGGATAAGCATGATGTGATGTTCTTTTACTTACATGATTACTTGTTTTCTTCCTATGAGTTCCTGACTCAGTAACTAGAAAAACAGATAGTTCTTTTGAGATTGTTCTCATTTATTTTTAAAGGAGGTTCCTGTCAAAGGAGTACTATAAGATTAAATATGTATGAAGAGCTTATTAGGAAAGAAAATAACATCTTGCAACAAAAAAATGATCTAGAATAATGGATGCCCTGTAGACAGCAGAGAGAGGTAAGGCTACGTGACACATAACAAAATTTAATTTCATTTTTTATTTATCAGGAGATGAATAATGTCTTTATACTTACTTCATTTTTTAAATAGAGTATCAAAATCTTAATTTATATCAGAAGTTCAAAAATCACAAGCATAAGCTTGTAAAATACAGCTATCTAGTCATCTGTGATTTTTCAAAGCATGAGAAAACATAACACATTCATATCAAGTTTACTGTGCTTACGTATTTTCTTTAATTTTGAACAGAAGATATTTATATTTTTTCTCTATTTTATTTTTTTATCTCATAAATATCTGAGACGGTAATTCTCAACTAAACCATCATGAGAGGAAACAATTCAGACCTGTGAATGTTTCTTATATTCATCTCTATTTTATGTATATGTATTTAATGTTTACGTATATATTTATGTTTATGTATTTTATAGTATGAAAGTTCTTATTCAATACTTATATACTAAAAGCGTCCATAAAACATATGATACAGGCAGAATCTTCTATGTAATGTTTCCTAGTGAGTAAAAATATCTAGATATTCACATATTTTCATCAGTGCCACAATCAGTACCGTTACCCTTAATGTTTCCAGTAAAAAATAAATATTTTTATTATATTTTCTTATTTCTTACTATGTTTTCAAATTTCACGTCAATGTCTTCTGCTTTTTTTCCCATAATTAGGAGAAATCTAGATAAATGGATTACTGTATTTCATAAATCGACGGCAAACTGCCTGCAATTGCTCTGAATTTTTCTGGATCTCTTTATTAATTCTGTGTTACTTGAAATAAGCATTTTGTTTCCAGTACATTTTAAAGTAAACTGCTTTATAGTGCCACTCTATATGATTGACTGCGATTAGAAGAGCCACATTTGGTCTGAGATGTACAGTGCCGTCACACTCTTATCTTGAAGTCTCAGTAGAGTTGTTTTTATTACTAATACTTTGTTTGCCCTTCATCTACTACCATTATTTCAATGACAAGTAGTATACATCCTTGCTTATTCCTATATTATGACTATTACCTGTGACTAACATAACTGGGAGATTTTGAAAGCACTTTAAATGGTCTTTTAATTGCTTAAATGAATTAAACATCTGTGTTTGATTATGCAAACAGTAGGAAGATGTTGTCTGATTACTCATAATATGATGTTTGTGCCTTTGTTTAGATGGCTGGTGTTAATTTCCTTTTATATTTTATAAGGCAGTTGTGATGAGTGACTAATTGCTAGCACCTGGCTCAAACTGTACAGTAATGATTGAAAATAAAATCACACTGAAAGAGTTACTTATGTCAAAACTTTAAATAAATAATTAAATTCAAGTAAATAAATCTTTTAATATTTTTTGTCATCACTAATGATTTGTCTTTTAATCAGAATTTTCTACATTGAGATACTTTGATTCTGATAATATTAATGATGCATGACTGTAACAGTAAATGGTAATCCTGTTTTACTATTTGTTTTGACTGACAATATCCCATTAATAGGAAAAGTAGTCTCCAAAATATGTATTTTTGTCTACACTGAAGCATAAAAGTAAAATTTACACCCTTCTGCAATGCCACTCCTAGCCTTCCAAAACTTGAATATGTTCTAGTAACATCATTCTGCTTCTCTCCAGGACTTTGTTTCAACAAAAGCAATAAATCAAACTGTACTTTCTGCTAAATTTCACTTGAGCACAATATTTTTTTCTATGAATACAATATCTACTCTAAGTTTGATTTATTACTTGATACTAACTTCCTGCAAGAGAAACCAAAAATTGAGGTCGGCACTAAATATTAAAACTCAACAGTGCTTTAAACTTTCCAGACTCATTTGAACTTTGTGAGTCTGAAATAGATAAGTGCAAAATATTTCCCTATTCCATACTGCAGAGATATTTCAAGTCAATTTATTACAGACAGCAGAAAGAGAATGCATCTGTACATTTTAAGATGCACTTTTAAAGAACAGAGATTAAGCTCTAGTAAATCATAATGGTGGATCACATTCTGCTGCTAAAACCTAAGGCCTTTTCTCTCCCACAAGAGATTGCAGGTATACAAGTAAACAGAAGAGTTTCCATTACTCTTGAAGTGAATTCTAGTGGATTATAGCATTTCTCCTGCAATGAAAAGTTGAGAGAACTAGGACAGTTTAGCCTAAAGAAGGAAATATTCGGACAAGTTCTCATGTGTGGGAAGGGTAGTGTTGTAGTTCCATGATTTTTCTGTTGTCAGTATTCTACATCAGAACATCATGTGGACCAGTCGGAATTAACGAGTTAATGTTCTGGTTCCATTGACTGTTGTGGACTCTGAGTATCCTGATGGGAGGGGGTGGCATCTCCAGAGGACCTGGCGGGAAGAGGAAGTGGGGTGGAGCTGCAGACAGGACCCACAGTGGCTCTGCCTCCCCATCTGGCCAGGCTCAGCCATCTCAGTTCACCTTGGAGAAAGCACATGCTTCCCCTCACACTATCATGGTTTGACTCTCATATCTTTTTTAAACTCTTGTCTCTAGTTTTGTTTGATTTGGTTAGATTAAGTTACCCTTCCTTCTCAGATCGTTGCTGTTGTGTTTTCTCTTTGTTAAAACTATCAGCTATCTTTGCCCTTTTCCCCTCCCCCAGAGCACACGTGGCCTGGGGCTGGATTGGGGCTCTTAATGAATTCTCCTCCCAGACTGCATATAGCCTTGTTGAACCTCATTACATTCACATGGACCCACTTCTCAAGCTTGTCCTGGTCCCTCTGGATGGCTTTTCCTTTTTTTGTATCAACTGCACCAGTGAGCTGGATTTTGCCAGCTAAATTGAAGAGGATTCACTGAATTCCACTACGTATGTCATCCACAAGGCTGTTGAAGATCTCTGCTCCCAAGATTGATCCCTGGGGAACATCACTCAATCTCCACCTGGATGTAGAGCCAGAGATGATCATCTGTTTGCCACAATCCAACTAATTACTTGCCCACCAAATAGTTCATCCTTCGGATCCATACCTCTCCAATTTAGAGGCAAGATTATGGTGTAGGATCAAGTAAAGGGCTTTGCAGAAGTTCATGTAGATGAGATTAGTTGCCCTTCCTTCCTAATCACTGACATCACTTGATCATAGAAGGCTACCACATTAGTCAGGAATTTCATTGAATCATGATGAATTATGGATCATGCACTTTATTTCACTGAAATATGTAACATGTAAAAGAGATGAGAAAATGTGCATATGTTATCATACCAAAAATACGAAACATTTATATAGAAAGATCTCCACATCATTCTTTCTTCTGTTAAAAAAAGTGTAAAATATACCTATAAAATCATGTATATGACTATAGAGATACTCAGTGAGCTTTGAAAAAGGTAATTACATCTTTTCTGATTTAGTATCACAGATCCAGCTGTAGATATTTGGAGGAACACTGTATACAATATGCATTTTTATGTTCTGTTTTGGAGTTTTATAGAATGCTAAAGCTGCAAGGTACTATATTTCCTTAAATTACTATGTCATTACATTTTTCAGGCATCTAGCAATTACTCAGCTTCAAATCATAGAATCACAAGGTTGGAAATGACCTATAAGATCATCTGCACTAACCATCTTCACATTACCACTGCTACCACAAGCAGTAAACCAGATCTCACAGCTCCACATCCAGACGCCTCTTCAACACTTCCAGGGACAGCAATTCCACCACCTCCCTTGGCAGGCCATTCCAGTGCCTGACCACTCTGAGGGAAAAAGTTCTTCCTTAAGTCTAAAATATTTCTGAAAATTCTGAATGATTATGATGATTAGTCTGAATTCTGTTGTTTTTATTTTATTTTTCTGTTCTATATAAACTAAAAACATTCCTTTGCTTTGATGTTCAGAGCAAAAGCATAGGATGGTTTGTTTATCTTGTCTGTCTGCTTTTTTCTTCTTTAATACATCTAATTCAGCAAAAACCATCAAAATGCTTAAGGGGCAAACCTATTAGCTATTATGGAAAACACTTCTTAGTCTCCCTCTAGGTTACTAGGACCTGATCCAACAAAGCACTTAAGCACAGCTTTTACTAGTTGGAGCATGTCCATAAAATACAGAGATTGTCACAACCTCTTCAATTTATTCTATAAGAAAATTCATTTTCTTCTTCATTTTTGGAAAGTCAGAATATTTATTAAGTGGGAATTCTACAGATATGAATGAAATACATACTTTTATTAGAAAGATAAATATAGTTTTAAGCTCTTCAAAATTGTTGCAAACTTACGTTGTGATATACTAGGCCAGTATTACTACAGTGAATGCACCTTCTCATAATGTTATATCAATGAATTCTCTGGTTTGAGAAATAAAATCCTTCTCACTTCATTAAAATGAAGAAGGACAGGAGGAAGATAGACCTAACACCAATTCATTTAATCACAATTCTCATAGAAGTAACTACAGTATCAGGCCTTGCATGTTCAAAGTCAAGAGTGAAACTGCATGAGAACTACAGTAAAAACAATAAGAAAAAAAAATGGAAAAAAAGCTGCTATGAATGTTTTGGAAAAAACACTAAGCAAATACTTAGTTGAAGAGTTACAGAGCCAATGGAAGTCAGGTTTGGAGAGCTACAAATGGAAGTCACTCAGTGCTATAAAGATGAAACCTCTTAAAATACTCGGAATCATTATTAATCCAGATTTATTTTTAAAAGTATAAATAAGAACACAGTATTTTTATATATATATATATATATGTATCTTTGTATTCATTTTCCCCAAGATGACTGTTTTTATTATTTCATGTAGATTGTATCCTCAAATTCATCTATTAATTTTCATGAATTCTGAAATTGATACAAACCACTGAGACTGTGGAAGCCCAAGGCAAATATCTTCAGATGCTACATGACCAAATCCTCTCTTTAAGAGTAAGTGTAATAACAAAAACAGCAAAAAGAGTGATTCAGACTGAAAACTGCCTATATATCTAGAACCAGAGAGCAATGACAAATAGAATTAAGTCTAACTGGAGGCCAGTAATTCAGATGAAATAAAATGAATTGAATCAAATAAAATATATTATATATTACATTATTATCTAATAGTTGAAGTGTGAAGAGATCTACAAAGACCATCAAGTCCTGTTGCCTCACCAGTCCAGATCTAAAGAAGAGATAATGTGTATTCTTTAGGGCAGTATTCTGATGTCTCTGAAACACAGAATGACATGGGGCATCAACCACCTCACTAGGAAATGTGTTCCAGTATTTAACCAAACCCACAGTAAACAATTGCTTCCTAACGTCTAAGTCTTCCCTGGAGCAACTTTTTGCTACTCCCATGCATTTTGTCATGTTCCAGTCTAGCTAAGGGTCTCTCATCACTCTAGGGATGGAACACAACTTCCCAGTGCAGTGTCATCCAGAATCCCAGAATCACAAGGTTGGAAACCACCTATAGATCATCTACGCCAACTGTCTTCACATTACCACTGTTATCGCAAGCACTAAACCATATCTCACAGCTTCTCATCCAGGCACCTCTTGAACACTGCCAAGGACGGCAACTCCACGACCTTGTGCATACCATTCCAGTGCCTGACCACTCTCTGAGAGAGAAAGTTCTTCCTCATGTCTAACCTAAACCTCCTCTGATACAGCTTATGGCCATTTAGCCAGGTCCTGATTGTTGCATGGGAGAAAATGCTAAACCCCTCTTCACCACAACCTCCCTTCAGGAAGTTGTAGAGTGCAATGAGGTCTCCCCTGAGCCTTTTCTTCTCCAGACTAAACAATCCCAGCTCCCTCAGCCACTCCCATAAGACCTGTGCTCCAGACCCCTCACCAGTTTTGTTGCCCTTCTCTGGGCACAACCCAGGGCCTCAATGTCTTTCCTTTAGTGAGGGGCCCAAAACTGAACACAGTACTCATGGTGCAGCCTCACCAGAGCTGAGTACAGGGGGATGATCACCTCCCTGCTCCTGCTGACCACACTACTCCTAATGCAGGCCAGGATGCTGTTGGTCCTCTTGGCCACCTGGGCACACTGCCAGCTCATGTTCAGCTGAGCATCAACCAACACTCCCAGGTCCCTTTCTTCTTCACAATCATTCAGACACTTGTCCAAGCCTATAGCACTGCATGAGGTTGTTGTGGCCAAAGTGCAGGACCCAGCACTTGGCCTTGTTGAACCTCATTCCATTCACCCCAGCCCAGTGATCCAGCTTATCTAAATCCCTCTGAAGGGCCTCCCTGCCCTCAGGCAGATCCACACAACCTCCCAACTTGTTGTCATCTGCAAACTTACTGAGGATACATTTAATCCCCTCATCCAGGTCATCAATAAAGATATTAAACAAGATAGGCCCCAGTACAAACCCCTGGGGGGTACCGCCTGTAGCAGATCACCAGCTGGACTTCACTCCATTAACCACCACCCGTTGGGCATGGCCCCTCTAGCCAGTTCCTTACCCAAAGGAGTGTGTACCTGTCCAGACCATGGGTAGCCAGTTTCCCCAGAAGCAGCCTGTGAGAGACCATGTCAAAGGCTTTGCTGAAGTCTAGGCAGACTACATCAACAGCCCTTCCCTCATCTACCAGTCTGGTCACCCAGTCATAGAAGGAGATGAGGTTGGTAAAGCACAACCTGCCTTTCATGAACCCGTGCTGGCTGGGTCTGATCTCCTGGACGCTACACACATGCTGTGCGATCTCACCCAAGATGATTTGCTCCATTACTTTCCCCAGTACCGAGGTCAGGCTAACAGGCCTATAGTTCCCTGAATCCTCCTTATGGTCCTTCTTGAAGGTAGGAGTCACATCAGCAAGCCCCCAATCCTCTGAGACCTCTCCAGTTAACCAAGAGCACAGGTAGGTGGCTGAGTGCAGCTCAGCAATCACCCCTGTCAGCTCCCTCAGCACCCAAAGGTGTTGGCTATCCAGTCCCATGGACTTGTGACAGTCCAGATGGAGGAGCTCTCTGACTGTCTCCACTTGAATTGCTGGGGGTATATTCTGAGTAGCATCCCAGACTTGCAGATCAGGGTATAAAATGCCCTGAGGATAACTGGTCTTCCTATTAAAGGCAGACATAAAGAAGGTATTGAGGACCTCACCTTTTCCTTGTCCTCAGTGGCCACATTTTCTGCCGCATAGGATCAAAATTGTCCTTGGTTCTTATTCTACGATTGATATAGTTATCAAAGTATTTTTATTGCCTTTTACTGCAGTGGCCAATCTGAGTTCAAGTTGGGCTTTTGCCTTCCTAACTTCCTCCCTGCATACCTTAGCTACTCCCTTGTAATCTCCCCAAGTAGCCTGTCCCTTCTTCCAGAGGACATAGACTCTCTTTTTCTTCCTGAGTCTCAACAGTAGTTCCTGACTCATCCACACCAGTCATCTATCCCTATGGCTCACCTTACAGCACTCAGGGACAGCCTGTTCTTGTGCCTTTAAGATCTCCAGCTTGAGGATCATCCAGGCTTCCTGAACCCCTTTACCCTTTAGAAGTGACTCCCAAGGGACCCGTGCTACAAGCACCCTGGACAGATCAAAGTCTGCCCTCTGGAAGTTCAAGAAAGTAGTTTTGCTGGTCACTCTTTAGACATCAGCAAGACTAGGGAATTCTGTAATTCCATGGTCGCTCTGCCCAAGACAGTCCCCAACCTTCACTTCTCCCACCAGTCCTTCTCTGTTAGCAAAGATCACGTCTAGCAGGGCACCACCCCTGGTAGGCTCTCCTACCAGTTGCATAAGGAAGCTATCTTCCACACAGTCTAGAAATCTCCTGGACTGCTTCCTCTGTGCTGTATTATATTTCCAACACATATCAGGGAAGTTGAAGTCTCCCACGAGAACAAGTGCTGGCAATCACATGACTCCCACGAGCTGCTCATAGAATGCTTTGTCCAACTCTTCATCCTGGTTAGGTAGTCTATAGCAGACCCCCAACCAAGATGTCACCCCTACAGGCCTTCCCCGATTCTTACCCATAGACACTCAACTCTGTCATTACTAACCCCAAGGTCTTCAACATCAAAACAGCCTTTAATATAAAGGGCCACACCACCTCATCTATCCCTTCTGAAGAGCTTGTAGCCATCTATCACAGCACTCCAGTCATGGGAGTAGTCCCACCATGTTTTGGTAATGGCAACAAGGTCATAATTCACTTGACTCACAGTCGCTTCCAACTCTTCCTGCTTGTTGCTCATGTTGCGTGCATTGGTAGAGATGCACTTCAGTTGAGTCAACTGCTTCACCCACAGCTCAAGCATCGTTCCCCTAGGCTCATCCTTGTGGCCTGTTTTGTCCCCTTCCCACCTCTTTTAAAACTCTTTCAATAATCCCCAATAGCTCCCACGCTAGTATTCATTGTCCCCTTTGAGATAGATGGGTTCCACAGACTGACAACAGGCCAGGAGCCAAGTAAACTCCCCCACAATCAAAAAACCCAAAATTGTTAAAGATGAATTCAACTCATAATTCTAAATTGCTGATAGAAATGTTGAACAGAACTCACCATAGAAATAAACCTCAGGAGAGGAACATCACTGAACACCATTTAAGTGATTGGCCACCAGCCAGATTCACTACAGTACTCTATGAGCTCTATGATTGAGTCTGTTCTTCATGGAGACTATTGTAAGCTCATTCATCTCACAGTTCGATAATTTGTCTAGAAGAACGCCATTAGATATTGTCAAAGATATTACTAAAATGGATTTCCTTCTCTTCTTCCACCATTGTGACTTTGTCATTGAAGGACACCAGATCTTAAAAACAGAGTTTCACCAGTATGTTGACTAAAGTACCTTTGATCCCTAAATTCCTTTCAGTATCAGTCGTAAGTCGCATCATAATAACCATAACTTTTCCAGGTTCTAAGGCTAAACTAACAGGTCAGTAGCATATTAAATCTATTCTCAGGCTCTTCTTGAATATAACACTGGCTAAGCTCCAGTCCACAAGAATCTCCCCAGACTCCTAAACTCCATAGTAACTTTTTGAGAGCGGTCTACGTATAACATCTGTTCATTCTTGAATGAATCCATTGGTCCCCAAGAACTTATGTCTCTTACCATTTCAGTGATTATATGTAGAAAGTTACTTGCTCCCTTAGTCATGGTCCTCCAACTCCAAAGACTGA
The DNA here is from genome assembly GCA_035772895.1 of Perdix hodgsoniae. NCBI lineage: Eukaryota > Metazoa > Chordata > Aves > Galliformes > Phasianidae > Perdix > Perdix hodgsoniae. Next base: position 162,471 of record JAPSGF010000166.1, read on the forward strand.
GCACCTGAAGTTATATCCTTAATATTAAAAACTGAAGTAGAAAGGGCATTTAATTCCTCTTTTTCTCATCCATAATTGTTAGGTGGTGTATAATCAAAGAACATTAAGAAGTTACAACAACAAAATAAACAAGAGATTTAGGCAAAGCAACACAAAAAGAAAAAAATAGAACACTTAACCATAACCTGGGCTTACTTAGGAAACTCCAACAGAGTTGATCTCCAAAAGAGATCCTTCTCTACTGCTAGTCAGCTCTTAAATGGGTCTGTGAGAGGTGGAGCCAGGCTCCACCCCTTCCTGCAGCACAGGTGAATTGCCTTCACCTGTGCTCCCATGGCTGACTCATTGCTTGCTTCAGGTGATCAATCAGAGGTTCAGGCCATGACTCAGAAGTTCCTGTACACTCCACCCCTTCACGGCATGAACCAATGATCAGGTTGACTAAAAGGTAAGCTCCTAACACTGAGATCTGCTATATCGCGATGCTTATACAATTTCCATTGCAACACACGTTGGTACAATTCAAGACAAGTGACAATTGGTGAACGTCAATATTCTTTTATGGGCCAGTGCTCAGTGATGTTACTGGAGGCATGTGGTTGTGAGCTGCAGGTCCATCCTATGTTCCATCAGTCGCATGTAGGCCATCACCGGGTGTTGCACATGATCTGACAGTAACACTGGAATGCTTTGATGGTATTTTGTTCCTTCCAGTGATCCTGAAGATTCAAAGACTCACGGGAAGTAATACAGATGTTTCAGGGGTAGCAGGAGAGGAAAGCCTGGCCTCCAGGGCAAGATACAGGCCATATTTCTATCCTGGGTCAACACTTCCACTTGTACTGGGGCATGTCCCAGCCACCTGTATCACACCTTCTGACCAGATGTCTGTGGCTGCATAGCTATATCAGGCACCAGAGGACGTGTCCTGATCTGCCATAGGGACATGATGGGGGTCCTTTAGCAATGAAGGTCGGAGTGTTGACCACAATATCAGTAGGCCATGTACCTATTACTGGAGGGACTACTGAGCCTCCCACCTCCAACAGTCTCCCCCAAGGTGTAAGTAGGCCACACCACTTGGGTCCTACCTGCCCCTTCCAAGGCCATTTTATTCTGTGGGTGCCTGGATCTAAATTCTCAGGGGCAGGGAGCAGAAGATTATTTTCATTACCAATCTGGGGTCTTATTTGATGATCAGTGCCTGTAATTTGGATCCTAAGCAGGGTGGCCCATGTTGTCTGCAACATTCTCAGAGCACTGGGTCTGCCGTCTCAGGGTCTTTCATTCAGGTCCTGCAAGATTTCATAGAATCTTTTCATCCACTCCCGCAGGGACTGGGAGTCTGTCTTCAGGGCAGCCTTAAGAATACTGTTATAGCATTCAATGAGGCCTGCCCCCATTGGATTATATGGCAGGTGGAATTGCCATTCGATGTTATATTCTTCTGCTCAGTGCTGTATCATTGCACCAGTAAAATGAGTCCCTTGGTTGTTCTTGATGACTTGAGGTGTCCCATAGGCAGGCATCAGTTTAGTAAGTGTCTTGATGGTATATGCCTGGTTTGCTTTTGGGACTGGATAGGCCTGCAGTAGCCCACTTGCAGTGTTGATGCAGGTCAGAGCATATCTCGCCCCCTCAGACTGAGGAAGGGGCCCAATGTAATTGACCTGTCATCACTGGAAAGGACTGTGTCCTCTAGCAAGATGGGCTGTTGTTTCAGGCAACAATCTGAGTCTCATCTTCAGGGATAGGATATTTTCCCTCCTGAATGGGACTCTTCTCTGGTGGAGTGACCAAAGTTAATTTGGTGCATCACTGATATGTCACTGGGCCTAGGACCTTCTGAAGTTCTTCTTTCAAGGGTGATGAAGACGGACTGCTCCTTCGACTGAGGTAGACAACTCATCATGCCATTGTTTGTGCTTGGGCCACACCTGTCTTAGGAAGATGGGTCAGATCTTTCAACCACCCCTGAATCGGCAGAGTGGTCTTAACTATAACTTCATCTGTTTGAGTTATTGGCTCTACTGCCCATGCTGAATAGGCAGCCAATAACTGTTTTTCAATCATTCTGTATCTTTCTTCTGCTCCATGCCAGACCTGAGACCAAAAACCAATGGGGGGCCAAACAGCACTCTGGCCTTGCCACAGGCCCCAACCAAAGCCATCTAGAGTAATGTGAATATCCAACTTGTCTGGGAAGGTAGGATCAAATATACCCAATGCCTGGGCTTGCTTAACTGCCAGTTTTGCCTGTTGGAAAGCGTCCTGTTCTGTTTTCCTCCAATCCCGTAGCTGCCCCTTTTTTATGAGTCTGTACAGTGGCCTTAGCAGCCCAATATACCTAGAAACTCTTGCAGCTGCTTCAGTGTTGTAGGGACTGGGAATGCCTGAACCTTATCTATGACAGCACTGGGTAGTACTTTGGTTTTTCCTGACCAGACCACCCCCAGGAATTTTACAGACAGGCCCAGACCATGTACCTTTTGGGGATTTGTAGCCCATCCCCTCTGTTGTAAATAGGCAGTTAATGAATCTATTGCCTGCCCTACTGCCTCCACTGAGTCGGATGTCAGCAGGATATCATCAATATAATGGTATAGGTTAACATCAGTTTTTTTCCAGTCAACCAGGTCACACGCCACTAGACTGCGACAATACACTGGTGAATGCACGTACCCCTGTGGACCCCTGAAAGGTCCACTTCCTGCCTCCAAAGGCAGTAAAGGCAAACTGATCTTGTGATTCCTCAGCAATTGGGGTACTGAAGAACGCATTTGCTAAATCTAGGACACAGTGATACATTATCATCACCCTACTTAACGTGTCCATTAGGAAGGCAGTAATGGGTACAGCCGCGTGAATAGGCAGCATGACCTTATTTAATTCTATGTAATCCACTGTCATTCTCCACATGCCATCCAGCTTTTGCACTGGCCATATGGGGGAATTATATGGGCTGTGTGCAGGTCTTATAATGCCCACTTTTGCTAATTCCTGCACCATTCTGGATATTTCATCTTGCCCACCCAGGAATCTATACTGCCTTACATTAATAATCCAGCGTGGTTCTGACAGGTAAATAGGCCCATGTTTTGCATAGCCTCTTAATATTGCCTGCACCACCTGGATACTGATATATCTCTGTCAAAGTCTGAACTCTCCCACTGTTGTCTGGAGAGCCAGACCCCATAGAATATCTATGCCCAGGATGTATTCCTGGACTGAGCAATAGAAACTTTACAGTCCCAGCGTGGGAGATGCCCAACCCCCAATTTCAACCATGTTTGGGTGCCCACCAAAACCACCAATTATTAGTCTCCATCAAATTTGCTCAGATCTCTGTAGATAATTGATGTTTCTGCTCCAGTGTCCACTAATGCCATAACTCTGAATATTTTTCGGGACCAATAAATTGTTAATTCTACATAGGACCTCCGGTCCCATCTGGAGGCCCTAGGAGGATTAGCATCCCTCAATTCATGTCACGCCATGAATTGTGCTATGGCCAATTCTTTTACTTCTGGTGCCTCAGACATTGTGGCCTGAGATACCTGAGGCAGCTTTTTTTCCCTATAAGGAACAATGAAATCTTCTAGGTTCCATGTTGATGTTATTCTCTCTATAACCCTTACCCTTGGTTTCTTAGGGTAGTTCTGACATTTCTGGATGTCCTTTAGTTTTCTCCAAAGCTGGAGAAGGACATGGTTGGGCTAGAGGTCAATCTTAGCAATCTTAGCAATCCCCAGCCCAAATTAAATCATTAAACATTTGTTTTCAGGAGACCCTTATGGGTCCCGATTGAGGAGCTCGAGTAGCTGGTATTTTGGTTTTAGTCACCGGCAGGACCTCGGCTTCTTCTAACGTCTGAATATTGCGCCTTATCTGCAGGCATTCTGTTTCTCCTAGGTCAGCCACTAACTGGGCAGCCTGCTGGACTACTGCTTCTGAGGCCACCAGGGGATTTCATATAGAGACCAGAGTACCATACAAATGAGAGGGAACTTCCTGTAGAATTGAGCCTCTCATCCCTGTTGAGAATTTGACCATCAAATGTCTTCATAAATTGCTTCCCTTACGCCTAGTTCACAGATATCATTTTGAAGGTCTTCCAAGGAGGACCACACACCTGTGTGTAGAGGTATATAAGATTTATTCAGCGATACCATATGGCAGGCCACTATTAACCATTCTGTTATAGAATGGTTTTCATCAAGATATTGATTAACTCCATATAACCTCTGCCTGAGAGCAGGATGGACATCATGGTGGCCAACTTGGCTATTTCTGGGCCATTCACCAAAACACTTTCTGCCCCAGAATCCCGCAGTCTTAATAACCAAGCTGGCACACTTTCTCTAGGTTTCTGCTGAAATCACTGAACTAAATCCATCAATTCTGTTGCTGTGTGTGGCCAGGCTGTTACATGCAAGTGAGTCTGGACAGGGGGCCACTGATCAGGCAGGAAAGTACAAGCTGGGCAATGAGTAAATAGAGAGCAGCCATGTAGAGAAGCTAGTTGTCAAAGGAAGTGCTTTTTCCCCTCTACTCTGCCCTTGTGAAACCTCATCTAGAATGCTTCATTTAGTTCTGGAAACCCCAAGAAAAGAAAAATATGGTCTTGTTAGAGCATGTCTGAAGGAAAGCTATGAAGATAATCAGAGAGCTGGAGCACCTCTCCTGTTAAGGAAGGCTGAAAGAGTTGGAGTTATTAGTCTAGAAGAAACAAGGCTTCAGGGAGACCTGATAAACATCCAGTACTTAAAATGGACCTAAAGAAAAGATGGGGAGAAACTCTTCATCAGAGATTGCAGTAACAAGAAAAGGGGTAATGGTTTTAAACCAGAAGAATATATGCTTAAATCAGATATTGGGAAGAAATTCTCCAGTGTTAGGGTGCTGAGGTACTGAAGCAGGCTGCTCAGAGAAACTGTGTATACCCCATCCTTGGAAGTGTTCAAGGCCAGGCTGGATGGGAATTTGTGCAATCTGATCTAGTGGGGAGGTGTCTTGGCCAAGGCAGAATGGTTGGAATAGATGATTTTAAGGTTTGTTCTACACAAGTTTTTCTATAATTCCATGATCCTTTGAAAAATAAATGAAACAGTTTCAAAAGTTGAAGTTGATGTTTGGATGACAAATTAAATAACAGAATTACATTAATCTCTGCAGTCTACAGCTTTTAAGATTTTTAAAAATTATTATTTTTCTGGGATATCTTTTCCACTTTGGTTAAAAAAATATTTCTGGGTATCCACTGATAAATGGTGATTATTGTTTTAATTGTCATTATTTTTATCCTAAAGCCTTATGATTGAGAATTAGTTTGTAAAAATTCAGATACTTATGGAGAACAACTGATAAGTACTTAATGAAAATGCAGTTGTAAGTATATAATACTTGCTTACTTGAGAGAAGAAGTGGGTTTTTGGGGGGTTTGGAAAGCAACTAAGTTAAAAGAAACATTTAGCTGTGGTTTTAAAAAATATGTAGAAAACTGAAAACAGAATAATATTTCTATATGAATGTAGATATTCAGAACTCAACAAGTGCTTTGCAGGAATTAAAAACAAAACAAAACAAAACAAAATATTTTCATAAGAAATTACTAAAATTATGTCTATTATTTGAAGCAAATTAGACTATGTAAACAGAAATTTAGTGAACTTTTATTTCTAAGACCTATGCTTTTTCTGGATAAGTCATGGTTGGACTTTCAGGTGATGATGGGAGTCTGTAGTTTCCTACTGAAGAGTTTTCTACAACTGAGACATTCATTCTTCAGAAAATGTCTAATGTTCAATAATGCATGCACTCCCATTATACTCAGTAATTTACAAACGAGGCATTGAGATATTTACCAAACTCTCGGTAGAATCCACAAGATTAGAGGGCAAGGGGAGATATGTGACTTCTTATTTCTCATATAAACAAGAGTCAAGTGAAAAAAAAAAAAAAGTGAGGTTATTTTCTCATATTATAATTCATAAGACAGAAACTTGAGAAAGTTTTTGGCAAAAAATAAGTGAACTATGCAATCAAGTAGTAGCATTTAACTGGAAAATTAACACCTATTCTGTAATTAAGCTATGATAACCAAAAGTGCACTCTTCAGTATAATTACAAGAATTATAAGACAGGATGAGAAATGTCATAGGATGGAAATTTTAATAGACAAGGTGTTTCTTAAGTTTGTGTGTGTGTGTGTTTGGGGGGGGGGGGGGGGGGATTATTTATATATTTTTTTCCTAGCTCAGTTTTTTAGTTTGTGGAAACAGCTAAGTATGAAAATCTTGAAATATGGAGTGGCATTCAACTAAATGAGTATGACTTCTGCTGACTAGTATGCCGTGAATGGTACAATTTTCTTGAAACAATATCTGGTAAAAAGAGTTAAGGGGATGAAAAAGCCTTCTGAATTTTCTGATTAAATTAATTAGAGTTTGAATCATGAGACCTATTGTGAAGAAATCCAAGTACTGTGTTATACAAACATTAGTATATCTGTGCTAAAAAGAAAAAAAAAAAAAGTCAAAAAGAAAACTGATTGGAGGAGAGGAATACAACAACAATGAAAAAAAAAAAAACAAACCAGGGAGTACCTTTAATATGTCCATCTTTTCACTTATTAACCTGCATTTTCCTTCTGCATTTTTAAACCAGTTTCATCTGCAAGTAAGGAACCTGCAAATTAATATGAATGTATGTAAGTGATGCTCAAACTAAATAAGAAAAAAAGCAGGTATGTTTACTCAGTGCTGCACACCCACACTGGATGCAGGGTGATATTCCCTTAAAGTCTGCATACCAGAGGTCAAGAAAGGCACATACTTAAAGAACAAGCTGCTTACAGATGCCTTAGATCTCCAAGAAAAGATTGGGCTATTACGAGTCCCCAGAATGACTGACATTTCCCTCCACCGTGAGTCTCAGTTCTTTTACGCATGCGTGGTATCAGTTTGTGCTGCCATTCAGCAAGACCTGGACAGGCTGGAGAGCTGGCCAGTAAGAAACCAGATGAGGTTTAACAAAAGCAAGTGTAGAGTCTTGCATCTGGGGAGGAATAATTGCATGCACAGGTTGGGGGATATACACATAGTACAGGTTGGGAGATGACCTTCTGGAGAGGAGCTCTGTGAAGAGAGACCTGGGTGTCCTGGTGGATGGCAGGTTGGCCATGAACCAGCAGTGTGCCCTTGTGGACAAAGAGGCCAATGGCATTCTGGGGTGCATTAAAAAGAGCATGGCCAGCAGGGCAAGGGAGGTGATCCTCCCCCTCTACTCTGCCCTGGTAAGGCCTCATCTGGAGTACTGTGTCCAGTTCTGGGCTCCCCAGTACAAAAAAAGACAGGGATCTCTTGGAAAGAGTCCAGTGGAGGGCCTGAAAGATGGTGAAGGGCCTGGAGCATCTCCCCTATGAAGAAAGGCTAAGTGAACTGGGCCTGTTTAGCCCTGATAAAAGAAGACTGAGAGGGGACCTGATCCAGGTCTAGAAATATCTAAGGTGTGGGGGCAGAGTGGCGAGGCCAGACTCTTTTCAGCAGTGTGTGGAGACAGGACAAGGGGAAATGGCTAGAAACTGGAGCATAGGAAGTTCTGCACAAATGTGCACAAGAACTTCTTTACAGTGAAGGTGACAGTGCTGGAACAGGCTGCCCAGGGAGGGTGTGGAGTCTCCTTCTCTGGAGACATTCAAGACCCACCTGGACATGTACTTGTGTGACCTGGTGTAGGGAACCTGCTTTGGCAGGGGGGTTGGACTCAATGGTCTCTGGAGGTCCCTTCCAACCCCTATGATTCTTTGATTCTTTGATTCTTTGATTCTTTGATTCTGTGATTCTGTGATTCTGTGGTCATCTGGTGGTCTTTTGATGAGGGCCATATATCTTTCTCACTGTGTACTCTTTGACCTGGGTCAAGTTGGAGGACACTTGACTTGCTCTGGCCAGTTGTCTCATAGGCTACAACTCCATCCACCAATTCGCTGCTACTTTGTTATTTTCTGTTTTACTGTCCTACCCTGTTGCCTTGCATTCTGGGGATAGGATAGCTAACAGTGCTATTTGGAGAAGCAGGAGACTTGCTGTCTCTAAAATAACTGTTTATAGAAAAGCATCTATTATCAGCAGCAAGAACCTGGCTTAGCAAGACCAGATCTGTAGCTGCTGATTCAGTATCTCATGAAGGCACACAACTTTTAACTTATTTTCCTCACTTCTATACAAGCTTTTGGCCTTCTTGTCCACCTGGGCACACTCCTGGCTCATGTTCAGCCGAGCATCGACCAATACTCCTGAGTCTGTTTTCTCTTCACAAAGAGATGGAGTGGTCTTCCAGCCACTCTGCTCCGACTTGTAGCATTTCATGGGATTACTGTGGCCAAAGTGCAGGACGCAGCACCTGGTCTTGTTGAACTTCATCCCATTGGCTTCAGCCTAGTGATCCAGCCCGTCTAGATCCCTCTGTAAGGGCCTTGCTACCCCCAGGCGGATCGACACTTCCTGACAACTTGGTGTCAGCTGCAAACTTACTGAGGGTGCACTCAGTGCCCTCATCCAGGTCATAAATAAAGATATCAAACTGGACAGGCCACAGAACTGACCCCTGGGAGAGCCACCACTTGTGGTTATTACCAGCTGGATTTAATTCAATTCACCACTGCTCTCAGGGCCCAGCCTTTTAGCCAGTTCTTTATCCAGCGTAGAGTGTACCTGTCCAAACCATGGGCTTCAGGCTTTTCCAGGAGAAAACCATTGGAGACAGTATCAAAGACTTTGCTGAAATCAAGGTAGACCACATCAACAATGAACTTGAAGTAGTTAAGTTTGTAATTTATTACTTAGGAGACAAGGAAAAAAATGTTCAACCAAAAGATATGATGAATGCCTAAGAATTATTCAACTCCATGGGGTTAAGGTGAGTACTGTCTGGTAGGAGCAGTGATGGAGGTAACTTTATTATATTGAGAAAACTTTTGAAATAAAATGGCTGCTAGACACTAGCAACAGGAACTCTTGAACAGACTGAAATTTCGTCCTTGGAACCAGGCCTAGGAACCAAGATTTCAGTCTAGGAACTTAACTTTGAAACAAAGGACATTGTTGAAAAGTGGCTGACTGTTGGAGATAATGTTGATAAAAATGAAACAAGTACTGAGAAGCAAAATACTGCCTGATAGAATCAATGTGAGAAATAAAATTATTGCTAATAGAAAATAAAGGAAAACAAGAAACATATCTACTTTCTGTAAGACAGGAGGAAGACTAAAGTTAACAGAATTCATTTTTTACTTGAGTGGTGGTGTCCTATGACCTCTTATGCCTCATAGGAAATGGCATTTTAGCCCTCCTCTAGGATCTGCTTTTTATTTGATGTTAGCAATTTTACAACTTATCATAAGCATGTTATTGATAAAGTCTGCTTACTCTTATGTCATTGTTGTTTGCAATTCATAAATATTTTTCATGGCAATAGAATTATTGATGTTTATTGAACCTATAACTATTTCCACATCTTTTCTGCTGCTATATTATTAATGTCTCCACCCTGAATAAGCTTTCTACTTCCCCTAGATGCTGCTGTTATTAACTGGTACTACATCCTTAATACTTGTAACACATATGTTCCTGTTCATATTCAGACTTTTTATACACGTGTACGTATTTGTCATATTAACCATAGAGTTTTTGTTAATGCTGATTTGTGTTGATTTGTAATACATTTAAACCTTTAATAAACGGTCTTTGTGTCTTTGCATATCACGGAATACTATAAACTCGCTGTTTCAATCTCTACACACTCATGGGCTGGGCAGCTTCCCCTTTCCTTTTGCATTCTGATATTGCTAAATGGAGCTTGTAGAATATTAAAGGCAAATAGAAGGCAATTAGATGGAACCTAAACCTTTCAAGAGTAATGGTTGAAGGTGGGTATAAAGCCTTATAACAACTAAAATACTTCTAGATTTCCATGGTTTAAATCACAGAATCTGCCTATGAATATTGGATCCTTCCACAACCTGAATTATTTGCATGATTTATGTTAGATGTTTCTCTTTGGTGTCAGAAATGGTTGGAATCATTTTCAGTCAAAGCTTATCAGTGAATCGTTGAATCATTGAATGAGATTAGTTATAGTCCTGTTCTTTGACAAATTCCATAATTAACAGATTTAGACGGCATTCCAACATCTAATAAGGTATTGAAGAAAATCATACATATCTTGCGTTTCAATAAGCAAAGTGACTACTTCTGACATCTTAAATTATTAACTGTACTCCATATAAACTACAGAAATAAAAAAATAATTCAGGACAGAAGGGGTGTTTGGAGGTCACATGGTCAAGATTTTTCTGAGAGGCAGCCTTGTCTTTTAGGGTATCAGCAGTTCACCAATACGCTGAAATTTTCAAATTTAAGTGAGTCTGACTCTTCCCACCATCCAGCTTCTTAATGAATATATGAAATAGTATTGGCTTATGAAAAAGAGAATTCCACCAGTAGAAAGTCAAACTGCTAATCAGTAGACTTTCAACTTCATGGTCAAAGGAGCTCAGCTCCTCCAAAACTGAGGGTGGAACTTGCCTAAAAATGAACAATTAGGGTGACCTGAAAGTATGTTACTTTGTCAAATATTGAGCTCCAAAAGTAAAAACATGTCTATACAGATTCTCTTTTGTTTTATTAGAAGAATGCTACTTAAACTTCGAATATGCTTGGAGTAGTTATGCAGGTGTTGAGAAACCTAGAAATGGTGTTCTATGCTGACAAGAGCAGTAGATGATTTATAAGACTTTAAAGATTTTACAGATAGTGTTCAAGATGGAAGATTAATTCTTGTTTTTAAAAAGACACAGATTTTTCATTTTTTTCTTCTTCCTGAAACACAGAAAGAGTGAAATGTCATCAAAAATGTCCAGTGAACACAGTGAAAACTGCAACTGCAACCACCACCACTGATGATGCATTGGTTTCCCAATTTTAGGTCAAATATTCCACTAATTTTATGTTTTTGTTGCCAACATATTATTGTTATTATTGTTATTATTGCTATTATTAGTTATGGTTTAGTAAAAATACTTCTAAAAAGTAAAATAAGATTTATTAGTTATATACGTTAACTAAGTTATGTATTTTATATGTGGCCCAAGACAATTCCTTTGCACTCAGTGCTGCTCAGACAAGATAAAAAGGTGAACACACATGCCTTTCAGTAACTCTGATTTTTTTTTTGTCTGTTTGCTTTTTTTTTCGTACTGTAAAAACACCAAGTTCTATTTTATTTTATTTTATTTTATTTTATTTTATTTTATTTTATTTTATTTTATTTTTTTCCCAGAAAGGTAAATGACTATTTTCCATAGAGCAAAAGTATGTAATAAACATTGTCTATTATTTTTGAATGAATAGATAGTCTGCTGTCACTTAAAAAATAAAGCATTCCAGTGTAATCTTTTACCTAATAGAATGGCATTTTGATATTGTAATATTTATAGCATAATTGCTGTTGAGCATTTCACTTTGTAATATTACATCTACTGATTGAAGTACCTACTTGAGGTTTTCAACTTGTAATAATGACGAAATAATTGATACATAATTTTTGTTTATTTCAGTAGTGAATTACTTCAGTGGATTGCCAGCAGATACCAGGGAATCTCTGCCACTGAGCACATTCAGAAACCATCTGGACAAGACACTAAGCAACCTGACCTAATTTTGCCCTTTCTTTAGCAAGAGGTTAGACTAGATGATCTCCAGTGGTCTCTTCCAGCCTACCTGATTCTGACTATATGAAAACCATTAATATTATAGTATCATTGTTTACTACTGGTAGTAGTACCTCACAATTTAATCCTAATACTTCAATAACTTACTATCCAACGTTACTACAATTACAGTTTTGGTAATCTAGTGCTATGAGAAAGGTAGTATTGATAAAGCACTATGAAAACAGAGGTGATCATTCTCTTCATAAATAGTAACTGATTTAAGAAATAGAAACTGGTTAAGAAGAAATTAAAACATTTGATCAACAAATAAGATGAAGTTCACCATTCCTTCAGCAGGGAAGGAGGGAAGTTTTTGAACTCCTCTATTTAACGAAAAACAATGTATGAATTTCTGCCTGTCTACAAGATTATGTACATGCATGACCCATGGGCTGCATGCAGCCTGGCACAAATTGTCTGGCAGCCCACATCCTTATCCCACACCATCACAGAGGCAGCTCTTCCCCCATCCAGCCCCAGGACTACATCCACTTAAAAATCTCTACCAGACTTTCATGGAGTTAACTAGATCAGTCTATGCCCATGACAGGGCAGCAGTAGGCCCCTGCCTCCTGCCCTCCCCAGTCCCACAAAATGGGAAGGAAGGAAGGGAGGAAAACCAACAGTGACAACAATCTATGGAGGAAAACTTATTTTACTAGCTATGATATCAAAATGCAAGATAACACAGTATAATATAATCTAATTGAAATTGAGACTAATAAATCAAATAAAATAGAAGAGAGAGAGTTTCTGAGACCGAGTCAAACCTGAAAAGCTTGGAATGGTTAGGAAAGCAACCTCCAGCACCCACTGCCAGGCAGTAAGAGACCGCCAAACCCAGAAGGGTCAAATCCCAAGATTTCTGTAATGTATAGGGATAGGTACTTGGAATTGGAGCATTAACACTTTAATTCCCAGTACACTACATGATGTCATGATGCAGAATACTGAAAACAAAAAAAACAACAATATAAAACCGTGACATTCCACCCCTTATTCTACATCACTACATTATGCTTAATATATATATATACATGTATAAAAACAAACAAAAAATGATTAAAATGCATTATGTACACATGTCTACATACATATACATAGGATTACTGCCTGCACTCCCCCAGCATCAAGTTTCCTTGTGGTACGCATTCAACATCTCCATTTTTCTGCATTACCCACCTGGTCCCTGGGCCCTGGTCCCTGGGCAAAAACAGTACCACGGAGAGGTTTGCCCTTTCCAGAAGCTGGAAGAACCCAAACTGTTTTACCCAACATGCTCTTTACATGTACAACAGGGACTTTATCTCCATCTATGGTTTGTAGGGAGCTTGATTGGGTAGGACCATCATGATTGATAGATCCTCTGGTATTGACTAACCAAGTGGCTTCTGCCAAATGCTTCTCCTAGACCTTGAATGTTCCACCACCCATTGCTTTCAGCATAGTTTTTAACAACCCACTGTATCGTTCAATTTTACCAGAGGCTGGTGCATGGTAGGGAATACGATAAATCCATTCAATGCCATGATTTTTGGCCCAATTATTTACAAGAGAATTTTTGAAATGATTCCCATTATCTGACTCAATTCTTTCTGGGGTGCCATGTTGCCACAGGACTTGTTTCTCAAGACCTAATATGGTGTTTCAGGTGGTAGCATGGGGTACTGCCCCACCTGGAATCCCATGCAGATCCCATGACTTCTGTAGTGTATAGGGATAGGTACCTGGAATTGGAGCATTAACAATTAATTCCCAGTACATTACATGATGTTATGATGCAGAATACTGAAAACAAAACAAAAAAAAACATAAAACCATGACACAAACTTTTATAACAACTATCTTACCAGAGAAAAATATCTCTCTCTTCACAAGCAGGTCTTGTTTTTGTCATCAGTTTTTTGGCAGTTCACACATTTATGAGCAATTATTTCCAAGGATGAATCGCAGGAAGGGAAAAATTTTGTCAAACATCTCTGATGAACACCTTAAGAATTTGCCAGGAATTACAGCCACTTTCATTGAGCCACACAGAGGTATTAGTTTTATAAATACAATAGAAATTTTCCACTAGTTTTATGGTTCTGCTATTCTCTTTTTTCTTTATCTTCTTCTTCTTCTTCTTTATCTTCTTCTTCTTCTTTATCTTCTTCTTCTTCTTCTTCTTCTTCTTCTTCTTCTTCTTCATAAAAAATATTAAAGGTAAATTTTGTTACTTATATACATTAATTATAATATATATTTTGTAAAAGTTTCTCAAAAAGTAGCACCTCCTATTTTATTACATTTTCTCACAAGATCAGAGGTGGGTATTGGTGATATGACAGTAGAGGTTGAACCTTCTTGCCAATATTCCATTACATTTTGTAATTGACAGATGACAGTAGAGAAGCAGACTGAAAAAATGTTGTCTGACATGGAAGTGCATATGAAGAAAATGTATGTCCTTGAAGGCATTGCTTCAAATGCAACTTATGTATATGTAGCCCAAGACAATTCCTTTTCACTCAATGGGGCCCAAGCAAGCCAAAAGTTTGAACACCTGCGTGCTGCGTCAGACATGTCGAATTCACAGCCCATGGGCTGCATGTGGCCTAGCACAGCTCACAGTGCGGCTCATCCCCTGCCCCTGCTGTAAAGGTAGTAGCTCTTCACTGCTCTTCACCCTGGTAACAAACATTGCTTAGCAACAACTAAATCATAAGTGATATTCACTGTGTTGAGTGAAACCAGGGCACAGGGAGGGCAGTGTTGGACAGTTGTGACCCAAGTGGTGGTAAATAATTCTGTGAATTTTGACACATTGGCTTTACACATTACTCTGAACACTGAAGAATACACAGTCTTGCTTAATGTTTTCATTAAGGAATCTGAGAATAGATTTCAAGATTGCAAAACAATTGTCACTGAACTAGACTGATGTATTAGTTTCACATAAACAAGGTCAAATATCCCACTAGTTTTATGTTTTTGTTCCTCTCTCTTTTTTTAAGGTTTTAATAAAAATATTAAAAATTAAAATGCTTTGTTACTTGTATACTAACCACATTGTATGTTTTATGAGAACTGCTCTGAAAGTAACGCTTCCTGTTTTATTTTGTTGGCCCATGACATCAGAAGCAGATATTGGTGATATGCCAGTAGAGGATGAACTTTCCCACTAATATTCTGTTATATTTTGTTGCCGTGAGACAGATGGTAGCAGAGGGGCAGTCTGATAAAATGGCATCTGACATGGAAAAGTGCACAAAGAAAAAATGTGTCATTGAATTCCTCCATGTGAAAAAAATGGCCCCCACTGACATTAACCGATGCTTACTGAATATTTCTGGAGACCACAAAGTGGATGCGAGTACAGCAAGGCTTTTGGAGGCGTGTTTCAGAAGTGACAACAAAGACTATACGTCACCTCTGCTGAAGCAGCTTTTTCTGAGCATGGCATGTGGACCATGCCATGGCCCAGGAAAATAAATACTCTTTTTTTTTTTTTTTTTTTTTAGTCTCAAAAGAATACCAGAAGATTTCTGAGAAAATGTAGTTGCTATGAGAAAGGAAAACATCGACTTAAAAGGAAGTTGTTTTGGCTTGCAGATATACTGCTTAGGTAAAAGTGATTCTGAGCACTTAAGGTTATTCCTTGAAGTGAAGATCTCTTTTTGATCAGAAATTTCCTATGAAAATCACACCTTATTCCAAGGACAGTCCAAATGAAAACAATGGAATCAATTCATAATAAATTCTCACCCATTTTGTTCTTTGTAAATTATTCTGCATTGATGAATAGAATGGATAACATAATTTATATGAAGCCTAACTTTGTGAGTTCTCTACTTGTATGTTTGCTGTTCCTTTTATCTACTTTACACTTTGAGTACTACTCAAAAACAAGTATGAGGAATACAATAACATGTGTTGTATTAGGCGAATAGGCGGGGACTCAGGATGTGACGCGGTAGGCCCTCCTCTGCTCTGTGACTGATTTATGATGTGTGCTTAAGGGGTGTTAACGAAGACATGATATGTATATAAGCAAACTACGTGTCATGGTTTTACGTTTTTTGGTTTTCAGTATTCCACATCAAAACATCATGTAGTGCACTGGAACTAAAGTGTTAATACTCCAGCTCCATGTACCTATCCCTGTATGTGACAGAAGTCATGGGATATGACCCTTCCGGGGGGGGGGGGTTGGTGGGGGGGATGCTCACTTACTGCTTTGCAGTGGGCCCATGGAGGTGCGTTTTCCTAGCCATCCCAAGACTTTCAGGTTTGACTTGGTCTCGGGAATTCTCTCTCCTATCTTTTTTGATTTATTAGTCTCAATTTCAATTAGATCTTATTATATTGTGTTATTTTGCATTTCCAATATCATAGTTAGTAAAATAAGTTTTCCTCCATAGATTGTTGCCGCTGTTGTTTTACTTCCCCTCCTTCCTTCCCATTTTGTGTGGGGCCGGAGTGGGAATAGAGGGGGAGGGTCAGGGGCCTACTGCCCCCCCTGTAACAGGCACAGATTGATCTAGTTAATGCCGTGACAGATTTTTTGGTGGAGAATGCGGGCACAGTTTTTTTAGCTTTTAGAACAAATCTCCTTCTCTGCTCTCAGAGAGCTTCGTTAGAGAGCATTATCAGCAGTTCAGGTTTTTGTGCTGGAAAACTTGAACTTGAAAGACCATGTGTACTGCCAGTATTCTGGGATATTTGTAAAATTTGAGCACTGCTTGGTCTGGGTAGTGCCTCTTGTTTTTCGTTCCCCTCCTCTTGTTAGTTTCAATTTATTAACCCCTTTTTAGCAGACACCAGAGATGAACCCATTCTTTTTCATGGGGGTGCTGCATAAGGGATTGAAAGCTATAATGTTACTCACGACCTGCTGGCCATTCATCAATGTCATATCTTTTGGTTGGACAATTGTGTCCATATATAACTGGGTAAGGGCATGGATAGAGACACCTGTATGGTACCTATATTGGTACCTATATGGAACGTGGCATGATATGAATTTTGACATTTACTTCCCAGATAGAACGGCCAAATTTACAAACCACACGATGTTCGGACCAACTCCCTGATTTTCCTATCAGTTTGTCAGACATTCTTCGGATAGTCAGTCAACGCTCATATATATGTGCATAACTCTGCTCATGGCCCTGCTCATATCAGTTTACCTGAATGTGGTCCACTATAGGCGTAGTAAACAGAAGGAGTCTCCTCCAAAACCAGAGAATGCTGACTGGCAGGGGATATGGGGAGGTTGAGGAAAAATCTTAGAAGCGGGGGAACCTGCTATGTCATGGGATTTCACTCTTGAACACCTATGGGATCCCGAGAAACTAAGCCAGTATTTGAATCAGGGACAGTGCGGCTTACATAAATCTAAGGAGGCACAACTTATTTGGCGTTTGGCTTGTGCTTATCGCGCCCTATATAATACTGTTCTGGAGAGAGAGAGTTTCCGAGCTGAGGTTCAGGCCAAAGGGAAGAATTCCCAAGTCACATCTGATCAGTTACAGGAGACACCAGTAACAATAACAGTTTCTCCAGTGGAAGGCAAGAAATGGAAATGAGTATCCACGCGTCTGGAACGGAGAAAAGAAGAAGAAGAGGAGGAAGTGGAGGAAGATCCTGGTGAGGGGCCGTCCTCAGAACCACCACCATCGAGAAAAGCAAAAGGAAAAACTAGGAGACATGAAGATGAGAGTGATGAAGAGGAAATCTCTATTACTACTCGTCGGCCTCTGAAGATGACCGAAATCCAAGGCTCAAGAAAGGAGTTTACACGGCACCCGAGTGAAACTCTTGTTTCCTGGTTGGTTTGCTGTTGGGACGCCGGGGCCAGTAGCTTGTCTCTAGATGGTAATGAAGCTCGCCAACTCGGAGCCATTGCCAGAGATCCAGCTGTTGACAGAGGAATTAGTCGATGTTTGGATGGGGCTGCCACCCTCTGGGAAAGAGTGTTAATAGCCGTGAAGGAAAGGTATCCCTTCAAAGACAGTTTGAAGCCTGCGATGAAAAGATGGGATACAGTTGAAAAGGGTATCCAGTATCTGAGGGAAATGGCTGTGGTGGAAATGCTGTATGACCCCAACTTTGTTCCTGATGACCCACACCAAGACCATGACCCTGAGAAAGTGAGGACGACGCCTGATATATGGCAGAAACTCATAAGTACAGCACCAGACAGATATTCTGTTGCACTAATGTCTGCGCGTGAGAGACATGAGGATCAGCAGAGAATGCCCTTAGTTTTTTAATTGATTCTAAAGCTCCAAAGCTATGAACAGCAACTACCCGTAACTCGTGCTTACATTTCCGCCATCTCTCAACTAACGGACCAAGTGAATAAAATGCAAGAGCAAATGTCTTCACTGAATAAAATGCAAGCTTCTTCACTGAATAAAATGCAAGAGCAAGTGTCTTCACTGATTAATCGTGACAAACCTGCAGTAGTATCAGAAGCGCTTGATGAAGATCAGGATGATCAGAAGAGTCTAATGAAGGAGCTGATCAAATTGATGCGAATCCAACTAATTAAGGATGAGGAACCCTTTTCCTCACATGCACCATCAAAAATCTCAGCTGTTAAAGGCAAACGCTTTCCGGCTCCAGTAAGGAATCCTACATCACGAATTGCCTTGTGGCGTTACTTACGTGACCATGGAGAAGACATGAGGAAGTGGCACAAATAACGTACTCCTCTACTGGGAGCACGAGTGAGAGAATTACAAAGAAGATCAACCACCAGTGCAGTTGCTCTGGTTATTACAGGTAATGAATAGAGGGGCCCTGCCCTCAGTCAGGGGAGGGAAAGGGATAATAGAGCTTATTGGACTGTGTGGATTCGACGGCCTGGCACATCAGAACCGCTGAAATATAAGGCACTGGTGGATACTGGTGCACAGTGTACTCTGATGCCTTCAAGTCATGAGGGGACAGAATGAATCCATATTTCTGGAGTGAATGGGGCTCCCAAGAATTGACTGTGTTGGAGGCCGAGATAAGCTTCACTGGTAAAGACTGGCAAAAAAACCCCATTGTGACTGGCCCAGGGGCTCCATGTATACTAGCTATTGATTATCTCAGAAGGGGACATTTCGAGGATCCTAAAGGGTATCGATGGGCCTTTGGAATAGCTGCTGTAGACGCAGACAACATTAAGCAGCTGTCTGTTTTGCCTGGCCTGTCAGAAGATCCGTCTGTTGTGGGGTTGCTACGAGTGAAAGAGCAACAGGTACCAATTGCTACAAAAACGGTGCACAGATGGCAGTATCGCACCAACAGGGATTCCTTGCTCCCCATTCATAAGTTGATTAGTAAACTAGAGAGTCAGGGAGTGATCAGCAAAACTCACTCGCCTTTTAACAGCCCCATATGGCCAGTGCGTAAAGCCAGTGGAGAATGGAGGCTGACAGTGGACTACCGTGGCCTGAATGAAGCCGCACCCCCACTGAGTGCTGCTGTGCCGGACATGTTAGAACTCCAGTATGAACTGGAGTCAAAAGCAGCCAAATGGTATGCCACCACTGACATTGCTAATGCTTTTTTCTCCATTCCTTTGGCCAAAGAATGTAGGCCACAGTTTGCTTTCACCTGGAGGGGCGTTCAGTATACTTGGAACCGTTTGCCCCAGGGGTGGAAACACAGCCCAACCATTGGCCTTGGGTTGATCCAAACTGTACTGGAACAGGGCAGTGCGCCTGAGCACCTGCAATACATTGATGATATTGTTGTGTGGGGCTATTCAGAGGAAGAAGTCTTCACAAAGGGAGAGCTAATAATCCAAATTCTTCTGTGTGCTGGTTTTGCTATTAAGCGAAGCAAAGTGAACGGACCTGCTCAGGAGATTCAGTTCCTAGGGATAAAGTGGCAAGATGGCCGTCGTCACATCCCGACAGATGTGATCAACAAAATCACTGCTATGTCTCCACCCACTAATAATAGAGAGACACAATGTCTTCTGGGTGCAGTGGGCTTTTGGAGAATGCATGTTCCAAACTATAGCTTCATTGTAAGCCCCCTTTATCATGTGACGCAAATGAAGAATGAATTTACATGGGGCCCCGAGCAGCAGCAGGCTTTTGAACAGATTAAACAGGTGATAGCCCGTGCCGTGGCCTTGGGGCCAGTACGGACAGGACAGGGTATAAAGAACATCCTCTACACTGCTGCTGGAGAGAAAGGTCCCACGTGGAGTTTGTGGCAGAGAGCCTCCGGAGAGACCCGAAGCCGACCCCTGGGATTTTGTAGTAGAGCATATAAGGGGTCGGAAGAGGGCTACACTCCAACTGAAAAGGAGATCTTAGCTGCATATGAGAGGCTTTGGGCTGCTTCTGAAGTAGTCGGTACTGAAACACAGCTCCTTCTGGCACCTCGACTGCCAGTGCTGAACTGGATGTTCAAAGAAAAGGTTCCCTCCACTCATCATGCATCTGATGCCACTTGGAGTAAGTGGATTGCGTTGATTACACAACGAGCAAGGATGGGGAATCTCAGCCGTCCAGGAATCCTAGAGGTCATCATGGACTGTCCTGAAGGTAAAAAGTTTGGAACATCACCAGGAGAAGAAGGATCACGAGCTAAAGAGGCCCCACCATACAATGAATTACCAGAAAATGAAAAAAAATATGCCCTGTTTACAAATGGATCGTGTCGTGTTGTGGGAAAGCATCGCAGATGGAAATCTGCTGTGTGGAGCCCCACACAGCAAGTTGCAGAGGCCACTGAAGGGAAAGGAGAATCAAGCCAGTTTGCAGAGGTAAAGGCTGTCCAACTGGCCTTAGATGTTGCTGAACGGGAGAGGTGGCCAATACTTTATCTTTACACTGACTCATGGATGGTGGCAGATGCTCTGTGGGGGTGGTTAGAGCAGTGGGAACAAAATAACTGGCAAAGAAGGGGTAAACCTATTTGGGCTGCTGAACTGTGGAAAGATATTGCTAACCGGATAAAGAATACAGTCGTGAAAGTACGCCATGTAGATGCTCATGTGCCCAAGAATCGGGCTACTGAAGAACAGCAAAATAACCATCAGGTGGACCGAGCTGCCAAAATTGAGGTGGCTCAAATAGACCTGGACTGGCAGAACAAGGGTGAATTATTTCTAGCTCGGTGGGCCCATGAGACCTCAGGCCATCAAGGGAGGGACACAACATATAAGTGGGCTAGAGACTGAGGGGTGGACTTAACTATGGGTGCTATTGCACAGGTTATTCATGACTGTGAAACGTGTGCCATAATTAAACAAGCCAAGAGGATGAAACCACTCTGGGAGGAAGGGCAATGGCAAAAGTACAAATATGGGGAGGCATGGCAGGTTGATTATATCACCTTGCCACGATCTTGCAGTGGTAAGTGTTATGTGCTTACCATGGTGGAGGCAACCACGGGGTGGCTTGAAATACTACCCCATGCTACCGCCTGAAACACCATACTGGGTCTTGAGAAACAAGTCCTGTGGTGACATGGCAGCCCAGAAAGAACTGAGTCAGATAACGGGACTCATTTCAAAAATTCTCTTGTAAATACTTGGGCCAAAGATCACGGCATTGAGTGGATTTACCATATTCCCTACCATGCACCAGCCTCTGGTAAAATTGAACGATGGAATGGGTTGTTAAAAACTATGCTGAAAGCAATGGGTGGTGGAACATTTAAGCACTGGGAGAAGCATTTGGCGGAAGCCACTTAGTTAGTCAATACCAGAGGATCTATCAATCGTAACGGTCCTTCCCAATCCAGCTCCCTACATACCGTAGAGGGAGATAAAGTCCCTGTTGTACATGTAAAAAACATGTTGGGTGAAACTGTTTGTATTCTTCCAGCTTCTGGAAAGGGCAAACCTCTCTGTGGTACTGTTTTTGCCCAGGGACCAGGGTCCACTTGGTGGGTAATGCAAAGAAACGGGGATGTTCAATGTGTACCACAAGGAAACTTGATGCTAGGGGAGTGCAGACAGTAATTCTATGTATATGTATATAGACTTGTGTGTGTAATGCACTTTTCATCATTTTGTTTGCATATATGTATATGTATATTGAGCATGATGTAGTGATTTTGAATAAGGGGTGGAATGCCATGGTTTTATGTTTTTTGGTTTTCAGTATTCCACATCAACACATCATGTAGTGCACTGGAACTAAAGTGTTAATACTCCAGCTCCATGTACCTAGCCCTGTATGTGACGGAAGTCATGGGATCTGACCCTTCCTGGGGGGGGGTGTGGAATGCTCTCTTACTGCTTTGCAGTGGGTTCTGCAGGTTGCGTTTCCTAGCCATCCCAAGCTTTTCAGGTTTCATTTGGTCTCGGGAACTCTCTCTCCTATCTTATTTGATTTCTTAGTCTCAATTTCAATTAGATCTTATTATATTGTGTTATTTTGCATTTCCAATATCATAGTTAGTAAAATAAGTTTTCCTCCATAGATTGTTGCCGCTGTTGTTTTTCTTCCCCTCCTTCCTTCCCATTTTGTGTGGGGCTGGAGTGGGAGTAGAGGGGGAGGGGCAGGGGCCTACTGCCCCCTGTCATGGGCATAGATTGATCTAGTTAATGCCGTGACACTACGCCACACATTAAACAGCCATTTCACTGCTCATCATATTGGTGTCATAAAAAGTGTGTGAGTGGTCACTAGGCTGGGAGCCAGGGCCAGAGCCGGGGCGAGATACGCGAGGGCCAGTGTCCGGGGCCAGGCTGGGGCTCGAGAGAACTAGATGCCATAAAAGAGGCTGGGGCTGTCAGAGCACTTTACAATGGGACGCTAATTGGGTTTGCCACGCCTTATTCGGCAACAAACATGACCTATATAAATATGCCGTATCATATTATACCATGTTTACTACACAAATATAGGATTTATGGGCTAAAATACCCATAAAAGAAGAACTGTTAATTAGTACAGGGGAGAAATTTCACTTCTTCAGATCTGTCTATCACAAGAATTAGAAAGACCTTTACTTCGAAATTTAGTTTCCTAATAGAATGCATTTGTTATACTACGAGTGCATGGACTAAACAAAACCTGTTTGTGATTAATAAAATAAAGTTATTTTTAATTACAAGTGCAAATTCAAGATGTTAGATAACTAACTAACATTAGTTATATGAGCTCAAGATATAGAGACAGGGAAGAAGTAATACAAAAATAAAATTAAAGAAACAAGACAAAGAGAAACAAGTCAGTTCTAAACCAGTAGTAATAATAATTAAAAAATAAAAAACAACAACAAAAAAAAACAAAATACAGTTTTTAAGTCTTACTTCTGAAAAATCAGTATCCCAGAAGCTTGTAAAAAAATCTCAAATGGTTATGTTTTTGTAGACATATACTCAGCGGATATTTAGTGGACTAATATTTAACAATTATTTTTTTCAGCTAAGAACTCTGTGATAAAGTTTTACTTAATTTCTGGAATATCTTGGTAAAACAGCTGTTCATACATTTTCAGAAACTGATTGCGTTCTGTGAAAAGATTAGTCTCTATTCAACTATTATTGCACTAAAGATTACTCACATTATTAAGCTTATGACTGCAAAAGAAAACTGCAAAGGATTGACACAGAATTAAGATGTTCTGGGATAGTACTGGAGGAAAGAAAACTTGATATAGCTATGGTATCTAAATTATAGTCTTAGGGTAAGACGGATAGCAATGTCTGTACATTTCTAGATGTTCTCAAGTATTTCTTGTTTTATTTTTGTTATTCTCAAGTTTGGAACACAACTATCTTGTCTAAACTGAAAGGAAAAGAGTCAAGGAAAGGGTGATATCAGATATGAGAACCTAGAAGGCAGTATAGGATCAAAACTCCAAGGATGGAAAAGAAGATGAAAAATAGTTGGAGCAAACGAATTATGTTAAAAATATAATAAAAAAATTAAATCATGACATAAGATAGGCATGATTGCCTTTGTACCAAAATCATCTTAAGAATGAAGATTGATTACCTGGAGCATCACCCCAGAAAACAGTTTATTTAAACTAATTATTCTATTTATTATAATATGAAAAAGAAGGAAAAGTGAAAAACCTGCTACCATAACCATAAGTTTTCATCTTTCAAAGATGGTCTGTTGGTTTCCTTTTCTTTTATTTGTCCAGTTATCAAGTTTTACTTTAGTCTGGATCTGCTTTCACTAAAAGAATACTTAGTCTGCAATGGATATCAAATTGTTCTGTAATACTACAGCTCTTCAATTTTTCTTTTAGCACAACAAGCAAAACTCTTCTGAAAAGTCTGCAAGTAGTGTATTTCGAAGTTATTGCCATTTTCTTTTTTTCTCAGCCCGAACATGTTCTGTCTGACTCCTGATGTGAAGAAAATCAGATGGGGAATTGGAAATTAAGTCACCTTGAAATATTAAAATAATTTGTTCAGTACAGTTTTCATTATTGTGAAACAGCTTGCTGCAACTCTGATTTGATAGAAATGCAAGCTTATCTCTCAGAGTACTTAGATGACTTCTGCAAAGTGTGTGCTTTAGAAGACTGCAATAAAAGATTATTATGTTTTTCTTTTTTTTTTGAAGGTAGAATTTCAGATAGTGTCTTAAATGTAAAAGGGGTGTGGGGACCGGTATCAAATTGAATCTGACAAAATCTTTTTATCTCTTATATTACTTTCTAATGTATTTTCAAGCCAAGAAATGAAAAGATTGATTAAAGGGGCCTGTCAGGATCAAGTTAGTCAATCCAGCTCTCACTGTTGCAATTGGTTCCTATAGGTAAATTTTCTGTTTCTTTAAGCCAATTAAAAATACAATAAATTCAACTTCAGAAAAATCAGATACGTTAATAATTTGGCAAATTGTTTATACAAATTGGTATAGAAATCCACCTTCCTTTTGACTTTTCAATTTAATAGCAATTATGATCGCTCCCTGTGTCACCTGATTAATATTTAAAAAATCTTCTCAAAAACTGTCATTAGAAGTATTTGTAATGGTGTTAAGTTGCATTATATGTAGAAGTCTATGAGAAGTACTAATTTTGGAGTGCTAAGAGTGAAAAACAATATCCAGATTTAAACACGGGTGGCATCTAGATGACCCAATCTGCACTCCAGTAAACTTTCTTGCTGTACCCTAGGTGATATCATTACATCACTTTGGATTCAACATTATTTTGGTGAGATCAGAATTTATTTCTCAAATTAGAAATTGAAGACCAAGCTTGTGAATACACTCATGCTAAAATAATGCCAAAAGATATGGTAGTAGAATCATTAATTAAAAATAAACTATCTCCTTATAATGAATGTCAAGGAAAACAGAAATCTTGTTCCAGATCCTTTTTTTTTTTTTTTTTTTTTTTTTTTTGTCTTTGTGAATATCAGTATCTGAAACAGAAAATGAACAAAATTATCAACAACCTATAACAAAAAAAAATTGTATTTAAGAAACACAGCATCAAGCCCCCAGCTGAGGAGAGCTTAAGATAATTGTTTTCCTATCAATTCTTTTTACTGAAGAGTTTTGAAAATATGAGGTATGTACATATAATTTCATGGCAATCTAAAACATATTTTCCCATATTTCTTTCTCAATAAAAGATAAAAGACAGAGCAGATGAAAAACAGATTGAGTAAGGAAATAAATAGCTTTTTATAGACTGAGAGTTGGAAGAGACCCCCATGAATTCCAACTCTTGTCTCCATACCAAACTCTATAAAAATAAGCTATTTGTGCAAATGCTTTCTGAACTCCATCAGGCTTGATATCATGGCCACTTCTCTGGTGATCCAGTTCCAGTACCCAAACAGTGCTACTTACATCAGTGGAGATGAAAAATATTTCTATTTCAGAAGTTAGTGAAATAAGAAATATCTTGAAATAATAAATTAAGTAGCTTACAACATCTACCATAGATTCAAAACTATATTAGAAGCTTTCAAGGCATATTTTGGCCTGCTTTTTTCATTATTTCTGAAAGTTGTATAATAGCTTATTTCAAGAAATATTTCAAATGAAGTGAGAATATTTCTGGTATGAATGGTTAAGTATAATGTAATTTAGAAATCCCCTAAACTTTAAAACACTTCTATCAGATTCCCTCATTTTGAAGTGGAAATTAATGTAAGTTTTGCTGAAACAGCCTGTAATAATTGAATTTAAATGTATCTGTATCATCTTTAAACTCCAAGAAATTTGAAGGGTGTCATATATATCCTAGAGGAAAACCCATTACTTGGTGATCTGATGTGAACTATTTTATTTCACATTTCAAAAGTAAAAAGTAATTTTATAGATGACTAATCACTTTTAAAGAGCAAGAGATCTGAATGTTTTCTATATTCTACATATTTTAGCAAAACTTTGTTTAATTACAGATATGTATTTTTTTTCTATGAATGGTATTCACAAAACAAAGAGTGAATGATGAACATATATGTTTTGATTTAACACAGAAGGCAGCTAAGCGCCACTCAGCCATTTGCTCACTTCCCACCAAATGGGATAGGGAAGGGAATCAGAAAAAAAAAGTAAAACTCATCGGTTGAGATAAAGACAATTAAATAAGATGTAAAAGGAAGGGGAAATAGTAGTAATAATAATATATAATAAAAAATAAGTTGTATATAAATATTCACAAAACAAGTGATGCAATTACCCATCACACTCTTAGACTATCCCTATGTAGTGGCTTTCTCTCTCTCCCCCCACCAACTCCATCCAGCTTTATTTTTTTGCATGATGTGATATGGTATGGGATATCCCTTAGGCCTGTCAAGGTCAGCTGTGCTGCTTGTGCCCCCTCCCAGCTTTTTCTGCACCCTCAACTCCTAACTGGAAGGGCCGCTGAGAAACTAAAATCTCACTGAGTTTGCGCACAACATAGACACAGCAAAGATTAAAACAACGGTGTGCTTTCAACAGTGTTTTTTTCTTCTAAATCCAAAACACAATATCATACCAGTCCCTATGAGGGAAATTAACTTATTTCCATCCATCACTAGAACAATCATATGTCTAGTTTCCAAAGTTTAGTTGATTCAGATAATTTTATTGTCATTCACTTACAAATACTGTAACATAGCAGAATTATAAGAATATTGTTTTATTTTAAGTCCCGGCAGACTGGAGACTGACAAATGTGATGCCCATCTTCAAAAAGGGCCAGAAAGATGATTCTGGTAGCTACAGACCTATCAGTCTCAACTTGGTACCGGGGAAGGTTATGGAATGCATAATCTCGGGTGCCATCCTGGACCAGTTAAAGGTCAGCCAGGGCATCAGGCTCAGTCAGCATGGGTTTACAAATGGTAGATCCTGTCTGACAAATCTGATTTGTCTCTGATACTGGGGCCGCTTCTATTTGACATCTTTATTAACAATCTTGATGAGGAGATTGAGTGCACCCTTGTTAAGGACTTGGAGAATATGCCCTATGAGGAGAGACTGAAGGAAATGGGGCTATTTAGTCTGGGGAAAAGGAGCCTGAGGGGAGACCTTATTGCTCTCTTCCAATACCTGGAAGGTGCTGGTGAAGCTGGTCTCTTCTCACTGATGAAAGGTGACAGGATGAAGGGATCTTGAATAAATCTATTTATATATAAATTCATACATATATTTAAAAAAGTAATAGAAAGAGAGATGGATAAACTACCCAGGAAAATATGTGGCTGTCTTGATCATGGATGTCTGTAGTTGGCTGTGATTAGAGTTATTAGAGAAGGATACAGAGCAATGAGGGCAGTTTAAATTATCCATAAAACTAGACTAGTCTTAAGTTCTTTCTCTCTCTCTTTTTTTTTTTTTTTTTTTTTTCCCCCCAGGAAGGTTTCCTTCTAAATCCGTTCTCAGTTTTATTTAAGATACAATACACAGTGCTAAATTGTAATCTGTTTCTTGCCAGGATGTACAAAGAAATTCATAATCACAGAATGATTTAGGCTGTAAGGGAATTTAAAGATCATATCGATCCAACTCCCATGCCATATCCATAAACACCTTCCACCAGACATGGTTGCTCAAAATCCCAACGAACCTGATTTTGTGAACCTTCCAAGTATATCCATCTACAACTCCTCTGGACAGCATATTCCAGTGACTCAGCGTTCTCATAGTAAATAATTTCTTTCTAATACTTAACCTAAGGCTGTTGTCTTTTACTTTAGTGCTTCTACTCCTTTTCTTATCACCACACCATCAAATACATATCTCCTCTCTAGCTTTCTTGTAGGACTCCTTTAGCTACTGGAAGGCCACAGTGAGGCCTCCCCAGAACCTTCTCTTCTTCAGACTTTCCGGAAAGACAGGCTGGGGAAGTGATGTGGAGGAGTTGCCTTTTATGAGAGAGCCCAACTGGAATGTAATCTCCATCTGGGAGAGGGTGAAAACTGTGGGGAGAGCCTGTGGGTGAAAATTAAAGAGTGGGCTGGTATGGCCAACATCACTGTGGGACTATATTACAGGTCACAAGATCAGGAGGATGGAGTTGGTCAGGCTTTCTACAAGCAGCTGGAAGTAGCCTCTCAATCCCATGTGCTGGTTCTTGAGGGGGGACTTTAAGCATCCAACCAAGCACGTGCAGTCCAGGTAATTTTCTGATGCAAGTGAGGCAGGCAGTGCTTCTGGACCTTGTTCTTTCCAACAGTGATGGGCTTGTTAGGGATGTGAAGGCTGGGGGCAGCTTGGGATGTAGCAGTCATGAGATGGTGGAGTTCAAGTTCTTGTGTGGAAGAAGTAAGGCAAAAAAATAGTATTGCTACCCTGGACTTTCAGACAGCAACTTTGACCTTTTCCAGGACCTACTTGGAGGTGTCTCATGGGCTAGAGTATGTGAAAGAAAGGGGCTCCATGAGAGATGGAGCGATGGGCAACATTTAAACAGCACTTCTGCCAAGCTCAAGATTGGTGCATCCCTCAGAGCAGAAAACTGGGGAAGAGAGGCAGGAAACCTCTGTGGATGAGCGAAGAGCTCATGGATAAGATCAAAGGTAAGAAGAAGGTTTATGAAAAACAACCTGTCCTCTTGGGAGGGGTATAGAAATGTTGTCAGGACCTGCAGGGAAATGATGAAGAAGGATAAAGCTCACCTGGAGTTGAAGCTGATGAAGGAGATAAAGGATAATAAGAAGTGTTTTTTAAAGCATGTTAACTGTAACAGGAAGACTAGGAATAATGTTGGTCCCCTGCTGCACGAGGGAGGTGTCCTGGTAATAGGGGATGCTGAAAAGGCAGAGATGCTGAACACCTTTGCTTCAGTCTCAAAGTCTTCAAAGACTCCCCCTTGGGACTCCTGGACCCTGGAAGGAAGAGAGACAATCTGGCAAATGGAGAGATTCCCTCTGGTTGAGGAGGGGGTGGTCTGGGAGCATCTAGGTGGGATCAACATGCACAAATCCATGGGCTCTGATGGGATGCTGTTGACAGTTTACGGGCTGGTTTGGCACAGTTCCTTGACTAACGGGGCAGAGGGATTTCGTGAATCTGCACCTCTGGAAAAGGGAAACAGGACCCAAAATAATTAAAAACAGCTGCAGCAATCTGAGGAGAAACAAATTTACTAAATATAGTATTGGAATGCAAGATAGCACACTACAATACAATATAATTAGAACTGAAGCCAATAAATCAAATATAATGAGAGTGCCCAAAAGGTGGATAGGCCTCACTGTAATGCTGAGGTGAGATGTTCAGTCCAGTTGAGCAGCAAGGAGGAGAGCCTGAAGAAGAAAAGAGAGGTCAGAGGACCTACCAAGTCCTTATATTTGTTCCCTCTGAGCAGAAATGATAATAACACAGCAAACAGTCTTCTGGGGAATGTAGTTCTCTTCTGGGACAGCTAACCAGAACTGGAGCATTAACACTTCAACTCCAAGTGAACTACATGATATTATGATGTGGAATGCCAAGAACCAAAAATCGTAAAACCACGACAGATGCATCCACGTGTATTGAGGGAGCTGGCAGAGGTGATTTCCAGACTGCTCTCAATCATCTTCGATAGGTCTTGGAGAACAGGAGAGGTGCCTGAAGAGTGGAGGATAGCCAATCTCTTCTTCTGAAGACTTCTGCCTTCAAAATGACAATAAAGAGGTTCTGGAAAACTACAGGCCAGTCAGTTTCACCTCTGTCCCTGTAAAACTGGTGGAACAGCTTGTTCTAGATACCATATCCAAACAATTGGAAGAGAAGGTCATCAGGAATAGTCCAAATGAATTTAATCATGCTTGTTCAATCTTGTAGCCTTCTATGATAGCATCACCAGCTGGGTAGATGGGAGGAGAGAAGTGAATGTCATCTACCTTGATTTCAGCAAGTCTTTTGATACTGTCTCCTAGGACATCCTGATAATGAAACTGAGAAAGCGTGGGATTGATGAGTGGACAGTGACTGGCTGAGATCAGAGGGTTGTGATAAGAGGTGCAGAGTCTGGTTAGAGGCCTGTGACTAGCAGTTTTCTCCAGGAGTAGGTGCTAAGCCCAGTCTTGCTCAATATCTTCACTGACAACCTTGATGAGGGGATAGTGTCCACCCTCAGAAAGTTTGATGATTTGACGAAGCTGGGAGGAATGGCTGACACACCTGAAGGCTGTGCTGCCATTCAGCAAGACCTGGATAGACTGGAGAGCTGTGAAGCAATAAACCAGATGAGGTTTAACAAAAAGCAAGTGTAGAAACTTACACCTGGGAAGACATAGCCATGAGTATCAGTACAGGTTGGGGGATGATCTGCTGCAGAGGAGCTCTGCAGAAAGGGACCTGTGTGTCCTGGTGGACAACAGGTTGGTCATGAGCAAGCAGCATGCCCTGGTGGCTGA
>JAPSGF010000166.1:195028-253917 GCA_035772895.1 Perdix hodgsoniae
TCCTTCCCTCCTTCCCTCCTTCCCTCCTTCCCTCCTTCCCTCCTTCCTCTCTCTGTCTGTCTTTCTCAAAGCAGATTTGAATTGTTACAAGAGTCACAGATCTACAAAGAAAATCATTACTTACATCATCATATGACTTCCACCTCTACAATGTACCCTTATTTATTTATTTATTCATTTTGTTCCTCTATGAGGAACAAACAAATAAACAAAAAAATATCTAAAAACAAAATCTAAATTCTTCAAATCCAGTCCTATAATCTGGACTCCCTGGAAAAAAAAAAAATATATATATATATATATATATATATATATATAATCTTTAAAGAAGGAGGAAGGAAGATCTTCCTCCTAAGAAGGAAAGTTCAAGCAGTCCTGTGAGGGCCCAAAGTGATATGGCAGGTAAAAATGGACAAAACGGGCTTAAGTTTTGCAGTGGTGACTCATTGTGTGTGCTCTAGCCTTTGAATCTAACTTCTGTAAGATGGGAAGTTCTGAACCAAAGTATCTATTTTGCAACACAAATATTTTCTTTATCCTTAGAAAAATTTTCTGAGTTTAAGAGTTAGAGAAATATCAGATCTCACCAATCCCTGATTTATATTCACTTTTCAATACAATCTACTGCACAGAATTGTCTTTCTTTTATGTTTTATTTTATTTTATTTTATTTTTTATATCATCCAAAGAATGAAACTATTGAAACAGTAGTATTTATCAACATACAAACCTTTGTTGAAATGAAAAAAAAATGTTTACTTGTTGCACCTAGGTCAGATAACTATGAAAGGGTAGATACAGAGGTGAACAGTTTTTGTGTGATGTGCCTTTGTACTCCGTCTTCTAAATCAATAGAATGCAATAGTATAAATGTAATTCATTTCCATATTAGAAATATATATATGGCAAATTCATATTTCAAAATGAGTATTTTCAGCATTAAACACCAAGAAAACATGTGTAAGTGGTGTACATATTTTCTATGTAGTTACATAATGCATATAACTCATCTAAATGCATACAGATATCTGTATCTCTGCTAGTCCCTAAACTCCCTATATAAACCATTGAGATAAATTGTAATTGCTACAGCATAGCTCATCTCATTTTAAAGCAGATTTCTATAAGATATAAGATGAATTATACCTTAAAATAATATTTATTCATCAAAATTCCCATCCCATTTTTGATGAAATATATGAATCTACCTTTTCCTATCTTAAGTCTTGCATGAATATGTGTTCATTGTTAATGAAGAATTAATTTGTACAGCATGTCTAATACAATATTCTCCATGAGAGGGGTAGTAATACAACATAATTGCTTCACAGCATATTGTAGTTGACAAAAGCCAGTATATTTCAAATAACAATAAAAACAAACAAGCACAAAAAACCCAATCATTTTCTTTGTTTAGCGTGTCCTTGATATGAGTTCTGTGTCAGTGATATAAAGATGGAGATAGATCGATTAAAAAAAAAAAAAAAAAAAAAAAAAAAAAAAAAGAACGGAACATTATTTCACTTTCTCCCTTCAAACCTCCTTCAGTATCTCATAAGGATCATAAAGACTTTAGGAGAAGAGAACTGGAAGCTTAACCATTGATGTAGAGAGGAGGTTACTTCCCAATCTTTTCAAATTCTTTTTAATCAGTTTCCTTTTTATTTATTTATTGTTCTCACTAGTAGATAAAATAAAAATGGTGATATTGTGCGTATATATTCATATCCTGTGGATTTTTATTTAGTTTTATTTGGTTTAATTCCATCCTCATACAATCCACCTTTAAAAATACTTCAAAATTTTAGGCATTTATAACATAATACAATTCTTATTTTACATTTACCTACACATGGTAAAATTTAATGTCAATGTATTAAGATTAGACAACTGTCCTTTTACAGCAAAGAAGAAAAAAAATGTGTTTGTATTTTAAAAGTTTTATAAGAATTGTGAGTGCTGAGAATTTAGAGTGCTATCTAATGTCAATCCTGTGTCACGTTTGCCCAGGAGTCATAGTCTGCACCTTGCTCTTCTTCTGCTTCAAGTAGGTAATGGCCAGCAGCAGATCTAAAGGTAAAGCAGTATGTTTTCTTTGACATGGCAATAAGTCTCCACTGACAAAGAAAGTATTTTATTAACTTATTATTGTTTATTAAAATATGTAAATGAATTAAGGAAATATTCAAAGTACTGAGAAGTAATCATTAGATAGCTAGAACAAATGCTAAGTGCCAACATCAAGTGGGCATAAGCAGGATTGCTCTTTCTGAGAATAATTCCTGTGATAGGGAGAGTTTATAATTTCTCTTTATAAAATAGTAGAATATTATATTTTGTAAGTCAGAAATGTTGGAGATTACTTTTATGTAGCAGGACAAGAATTTTCTAAGGCTCTTCTTAGCTGGTATTATTTGTTTGCATACATGAATATTGGACTTGATAAACAAAACATACTAAAATAAGAATTAAAGCACATAGGGGAAAACTAGTGTTATTTCTGATGTGGTTTCTCAAGAACCACACTAATTCATACAACAGAAAGAATTTTTCAGATTCTGTATTAATGTCAAATTAATGTCAAAAAAAAAATTGTATAACACTAAGTTCTTAAATACTGATTTCATAGAGTAAAAAGAAAGGAAAGAAAGAAAACGGAATGTGTATATTAAGGGTAAAAAGTCAATAATGTCATCATTAGAAGAGGTCTTAAAAATATTCCATGTAAAGTAAAGTTTCTTTTTCCTCTCTCTACTTCGTTATACTTGCAGTACTGATTTAAGTATTATTTTTTTCCAGGGTAGATACACATATAATGATCAAGATAGAGTGTTCTCCTCCAGAAGCAAACCATTTTTCTCTCAACTCATTATTTCGTTCAGGTATCCATGCTACTTTCTTTTTGTCTATCAATCTATCTACTTATATATCTAAAATATAATTTTCTGGGAAAAAAAAAAAAAGCAAAAACAAAAAACAACTACACTTCTACTGTTTTTTTCAGTAGAGCTCTTTGTTACAAGACTACTTTCAAAATGGTAATGTTTTGTTGTTGTTGTTGTTGTTGTTTTAATTTTCCCTTGAAATCAAGTAGTATTATCAACATTTACAGAGAAATTGCTTAGATAAAATAGGAGAAACAATTTCCCACTGAATGCATTGTTATTGAATGTAAAGTGCTCCTACTTTCCAATTCTATCATGAATGAAATAGCATCCCACAGACAAAATTCCTTTTTTACTTTCTTCTAAAGACTTACACGTACTAAATGAGGAGTAGAAATCTTATAATGAAGATGAGAATCTTGTAGAAGTTGATAATTATCATGTAAGAAACAAGCCTTATTTTCCTTTGATGCAATTCAGCACATGAACAAAAAGCAGTGCTTGTTATGATAAAGTCATTTCTTATTTTCTTTCTTTATTTTTCCAACAGTTGAATAGTTCATAAAATATCCTGTAAACATGGATTGTTTGCAAACACACAAACAGTTCAGAGTCTTCCCATAATGGTATTAGAAACCATAGGTAAAGGAAAATATAGAAATGATTTCCAAGAAATATTATGTAGCCCTTTCACAAGTAGTTAAGGCAGTCATTCAGGACAAAGCCTAAGATTGTGGAAGCAAGATTATATAATACACATTACTTATAGTAAAACAAAATAATTTTGCTTGCTGTAGTCAGACTAAGTATAAGCATCTACTGAAATTCATTTAAGTAATTATGGATGTTTGTTATTATGCCTAAATTTGTCTGAATTCTGTACAAGCACTAAGTTATATTCACTGCTACATAACATAATGAAAAAAAAATCTTGTATTTTATTTTATTTATAAATAATTTTATAATTTTATTTTATTATAAATAATTATTTATTTGGAAATGCTTGTACAGATCATTGGTTACATATGGACCCAAAATAAATGAGTTGCACTGTTAATACAAAGAAAATGTGAGGTTGCCTCGGGTGAAGCGGTCGCCCCCAAGCCTCAAGACTGCTTCTACTCGTAAGGACAGAAGGGTGATTGTCGTAGGCAACTCCCTTCTGCAAGGAACAGAAGGCCCTATATGCCGGCCCGACCCTACCCGCAGAGAGGTGTGCTGCCTTCCTGGGGCACGGGTCAGGGACATTTCAAAGAAAATTCCTGAGTTGATTCGGCCTTCAGATTATTACCCACTTTTAATAATTCAGGCTGGCGGCGAGGAAGTTGATAAGGAAAGCCTGAGGTCTATCAAGAAAGACTTCAGGGGAATGGGGCGAATACTTGAAGGTGCTGGGGTGCAGGTAGTCTTTTCTTCTATGCCCATGGTGTCAGGGAAAGGTACAGGGAGGATACAAAATACCCAACTCTTTAATAGATGGCTTAAGAGCTGGTGCAGACGCAAGAATTTTAGCTTTTTTGACCATGGGGCAATTTACACTGCACCTGGCATGATGGCTGCTGATGCAAGCAGCCTGTCCCCGAGGGGTAAGAGGGTTTTAGCTGAAGAATTAGCGGGACTCATTGACAGGTCTTTAAACTAGAAATGAAGGGGGAAGGGGTCATAACAAGGTCTACTGGGGTTAAAAGGGTCATTCAAGGGCTTGTACCAAATTCCGTGGGCAATGACGACAGAGTGCATAGGGAAGGAGTATGGCAGGGGGATGCTGGGGATGCTGCTGTTCTAGGGGATCCTAGATCCCTTATAAAGGTGGTGAGACGGATAGCCCAGCTGAAGTGCCTTTATACCAATGCACGCAGCCTGAGTAACAAGCAGGAGGAATTGGAAACTGTGATGCACTCGGAAAGTTATGACCTTGTTGCTATCACAGAAACATGGTGGGACGACTCCCACAATTGGGATACTGCCATCGACGGCTACAGACTCTTTAGGAGAGATAGGCGAGGTAGGAGGGGTGGAGGAGTTGCTCTCTATGTCAAAGATTGGATAAACTGTGAGGAGCTCCCTACGAGAAACAGTCAGGAACAGGTTGAGAGTCTGTGGGTTAGGATTGGAGATGGGACTAATATAGGCCAGCTGGTGTTAGGGGTATACTACAGACCACCAGATCAAGGGGAGGCTGTATACGAGGCTTTCTTGCTCCAGATGCGTGAGATGTCTGGCTCACGGGCTCTTGTCCTGGTGGGGGACTTCAACCATCCGGACATCTGCTGGGAAAGCCACATGGCGAGCTGCAAGAGCTCCAGAAGGCTCTTGGAATCCATTGATGATAGCTTTCTGGTTCAGGTATTGGACAGACCGACCAGAGGTGAAGCGTTGCTGGACCTGCTGCTCACCAACGCTGAGGAGATCATCAAAGGCGTCAAGGTTGGAGGCTGCCTGGGCTCCAGCGACCACGCCCTTGTTGAGTTTGTGATCTCAAGCGATGTGGGCCTGGCTAAGAGCAGGATCAGGACACTGAACTTTAGAAGAGCAGACTTCAAGCTACTCAATGGATTGCTGGCCAAGATCCCCTGGTGTGCTGCCCTCAAAGACAAAGATGTTGAGGAGAGCTGGCTGCTCTTCAAGGATGCCCTCCTGGAAGCACAAGAGGTCTCCATTCCTCTGAATAAGAAAGTGGGCAGGCGAGGTAGGAAACCGGCATGGCTCAGCAAGGACCTGCTGAGAGAACTGAGGGCGAAGAAAGGGGTGTACAAGCTCTGGAAACAAGGCTGTGTCACCTGGGAAGAGTACAGGGATGCCGTCCGGACTTGCAGACGCAGGATCAGGGAAGCCAAGGCGCAGGCAGAACTGAACTTGGCAAGGGATGTGAAAAACAATAAGAAAACTTTCTACAGGTACATTGGCCAGAAGAGGCAGGCCAAAACAGGCGTACCTACTTTGGTAAATTTAAAAGGAGAACTGGCTTCAACAGATGAAGAGAAAGCTGAGGTGCTGAATGAATTCTTCACCTCGGTCTTCACCGGTGGCCAGGATTCTAGTCTTTTTCACGTCCCTGAGCCCTGCATCCCCAAACCTCTATGTGGGGACCAAGGAGGTAAATCCCTCCCCACTGTAAAGACAGACCAAGTCCGAGAGTGCCTCCTTAGACTGAATGAATACAAGTCTATGGGGCCGGATGGCATACATCCCAGGGTCCTGAAGGAGCTGGCTGAGGTGGTTGCTGAGCCGCTCTCCATTATATTTGAGAAGTCGTGGCTGTCAGGTGAGGTCCCGGATGACTGGAGGAAGGGTCACGTCACTCCCATATACAAGAAGGGGAGCAGGGAGGACCTGGGGAACTACAGGCCGGTGAGTCTCACCTCCGTGCCTGGGAAGATCATGGAACAGATCCTCCTGGACAACATGCTCGATCACATAAAGAATGAGCATGTGATCCGAGACAGCCAGCATGGCTTCACCAGGGGAAGGTCATGCCTAACTAATCTCGTGGCCTTCTACGATGGAGTGACGGCATTGGTGGATGAAGGGAAGGCAACCGATGTCATTTACCTGGACCTGAGCAAGGCCTTTGACATGGTCCCCCATCACATCCTCATCTCCAAATTGAAGGGAAGTGGATTTGATGGGTGGACGATCCGATGGATAAGCAATTGGTTGAAAGGCCGCAGACAAAGGGTGGTGGTCAATGGCTCTATGTCCAGGTGGAGGCCGGTAACGAGTGGTCTCCCCCAAGGGTCTGTCTTGGGACCGGTGCTCTTTAACATCTTTATTAATGACATCAATGAGGGAATTGAGGGCACCCTCAGCAAGTTTGCTGACAACACTAAGCTGAGTGGTTCGGTTGATACGGTGGAAGGCAGGGATGCCATTCAGAGGGACATTGACAGGCTGGAAAGCTGGGCTTGGGTGAACCTAATGAGGTTCAACACGGCAAAGTGCAAGGTTTTGCACTTGGGCCAGAAGAACCCCAGGC
This sequence comes from Perdix hodgsoniae, assembly GCA_035772895.1. Classification (NCBI taxonomy): domain Eukaryota; kingdom Metazoa; phylum Chordata; class Aves; order Galliformes; family Phasianidae; genus Perdix; species Perdix hodgsoniae. Next base: position 201,890 of record JAPSGF010000166.1, read on the forward strand.
ACCTGTACAGACTGGGAGGAGTTGTCATTGAGAGCAGCTCGGCAGAGAAGGACCTGGGGGTCCTGGTGGATGAGAGACGTAACATGAGCCAGCAGTGCGCTCTGGCAGCTCGAAAGGCAAATGGGATCCTGGGCTCCATCAGGAGAGGGGTGGTCAGCAGGGATAGGGAGGTGATTGTCCCTCTCTACTCTGCTCTTGTGAGGCCCCATCTGCAGTACTGTGTTCAGGTGTGGAGCCCTCAGTATAAGAAAGACATAGAGATTTTGGAAAGGGTCCAGAGAAGGGCGACTAAGATGATCAGGGGACTGGAGCACCTCCCCTATGAGGACAGGCTGAGGGAGTTGGGCTTGTTCAGCCTGGAGAAGAGAAAGCTGCGGGGTGACCTCATTGCAGCCTTTCAATACCTGAAGGGAACCTACACCCAGGAGGGGTGTAAACTCTTCAAAAGGGCTGACAATAGCAGGACTAGGGGAAATGGATCCAAGTTGAAGGAGGGAAGATTTAGGTTGGATGTTAGGGGGAAGTTCTTTACAAGGAGAGTGGTTAGGCCCAGGAACAGGCTGCCCAGGGAGGTTGTGGATGCCCCGTCCTTGGAGGTGTTCAAGGCCAGGTTGGACGGGGTCCTGGGCAACCTGATCTAAATGTGTATGTTTGGTGACCCTGCCAGGCAGGGGGGCTGGAACTGTATGATCCTTGAGGTCCCTCCCAGCCCGGGTGATTCTGTGATTCTGTGAAAATAGAATTCTGTAGTGTTTTCTTGTTTGTTTTTTTTTAACAAGGAAGATTCTAAGAGTCCTTTCAACTTGACCTTTACTAACATGAAGTTGATTTTTAACAGATATATTTGTACTTTGATGAAGGATTTTCACATTCAACAATTGAGTATTCCAAGAAAAATAAATTCCCAGAAATACCCATGCTCTCTTTAATTCAGTTTCTGTATGCAAACATGTACATATGCTTAAGAGATTATTCATTTCCATGAATATATTTTATAAGGAATTTAAAAAATATAAAAATAAAGTTATGCACTGGCACTAGTAACAAAAGCAAATGGTGTATAAAATGAACTAATGTTTTTGTTGTCCCAGTTTCATTCTCCATTTTCATTTTTCACCTCTGGACATCAAAGAAACATCATTTCCTTGTAAATGAAACATGAAACATGAAACATGATTTGCTACTCAGTATAAACTTCATTTGATTACTTTTTAAAAGACAAAACAAGATAACATGGTGTACCTGTGCTCTCTTCACTGAGTAGAAAACTAGCTGAATGGCCAGAGAGTGATGGTAAATAGACTTGAATCCAGCTGCTGAATAGACATATGTGGTGCTCCTCAAAAGTCAGTACTGGGGGCCATCCTGCTTAATGTCTTTATTTCTGATCTTGAGGAGAGGAGTGAGTATTCCCCTGTATGTTTACAGATGACATCTTATTGGGAGGAAGCACTGATCTGCTTGTTGGTAGGAAGGCCATCCAGAGGGATCTCTATAGGCTGGATCAATAGGCTGAGGCCAATTGTATGAGGTTCAACAAGCCAGGTTCTGCTTCAGGCACAAGAACACCCATGCGGTGCTACAAGGTTAGTGCAGAGTGTCTGGAAAGTTGTGCACTGGAAATGGATCTGGGATGTTTTCAGCAGTCTCCTCAACATGAGCCAGCAGTGTGCCCAAGTGGTCAAGAAGGACAATGGCATCCTAGCATGTATCAGAAATAGCATAGCCAGCAAAACTAGGAAAATGATAGCCTTCCTTGTACTTCAAACTGGTGAGGCTTCATATCGAGAACTGTGTTCAATTCTGCATCCCTCACTATAGGAAAGTCACTGAGGCCCTGAAGCTTGTTCAAACGAGGGCAACAAAGCTAGTGAAGAGTATGAACACAAGTATTATGAAGAGTTGTTTAAGGAACTGGGATAAGGGGAGACTTTATCTCTCTTTACAACTATCTGAAAAGAGGCTGTAGTGAGTTGGGGGTTGGTCCCTTCTCCCAGGCGATAATGACAGGAAAAGAGGTAATAGACTCAAGTTGTATCAGGGGAGGTTCAGGTTGGATATTAAGAAAAATTCTTCTCTGAAAGAGTGGTAATTGGAATGAGCTGCCCAGAGAGGTGGTGGAGTCACCTTCAAAAGAGCTGTTCAAAAATATGTAGATCATATGGAATCATAGAATTGCTTAGGTTGAAAAAGACCTTAAATAGCATCAAGTCCAACCACAACCTGACCATACTATCCCAACACAAACAACCCTCCACTAAATTATGTCCCTGAGCACCACATCCTAATGGTTTTTAAATACATTCAGAGATGATGACTCAACCACCTACCTGGTAAGCCTATTCAAGCGCTTAACCACCCTATCTGTAAAAAATCGTTTTTTCCTGATATCCAACATAAACTTCCCCTGGTGCAACTTAAGTTCATTTCCCTTCGTACTGTCACCTGTCACCAGTGAGAAGAGACCAGCCCCACTCTCGCTTGTAAGCGAGATATAATACTTGTAAGCACATTACAAGTATTGGAAGGGAGTGAGAAGGTCTCCCATCAGCCTCCTCTTCCCGAGATTAAATAGCCCCAGTTCCATCAGTCACTACTCATAGGGTATATTCTCCAAGCCCTTCACAAGCCTTGTTGCCCTTCTTTGGACCTGTTCCAGCACCTCAATGTCCCTTCTGTACAGAGGTGCCCAAAACTGAACATGGTACTTGAGGTGTGACCTCAGCAGTGCCGAGTACAAGGGCAGGATGACTTCCCTAGTCCTGCTCACCACACCATCCCAATACAAGCCAGGATGCCATTGGCCTCCTTGGCCACCCAGGCACACTGCTGGCTCTTATTCAGCTGACTGTCCATCAGTACACTAAAGTCCCTTTCCATCAGGCAGCTTTCCAGCCACTCCTCCCCAAGCCCATAGTGTTGTCTGGGTTTGTGACCAAAATGCAGGACCTGATACTTGGCCCTATTTAAACTCATGCAGTTTACCTTTGCCCATTGATCCAGTCTATCCAAGTGTAGTTCTGATAGCATGTCCCTCAGTGTGAATGCATTGACAGTTGGACAGAAGGATTTTAGAGATCTTTTCCAACCTTAATGATTCTGTGGTTCTAACAACTTTATCATATATGTGGAAAATGCTTAATTATATGGCCATAAAAATTAACTTATACCATAATCTTCATTTATCACACTTTCATTGGAAACACTATAATCTAGTGTGAATTCAGCTAATACATACTGGTCTTCAGTAAAGATTCCTGTAGTTTTTCTTTGATATGAATTCTTCCACACACATTCAAAAAAAAAAAAAAAAAAAAAACACAAAAAAAACACAAAACCCACTTATTATTTTGTAAAGATATAGAACCTTAACAGCTTCTCCACATGGCTGAGTTGTCTTTATGTTCTGCATGTGTCTAAGTGGAAGCATTTTTTTCTCATCAGTTAAAATAGCCTTTGCCATTTTATTTAAAATGTGTCTTTTAAAACACAGACAGGATATCAGACAACATTTATAGCACACGACTGGAAGCAGTATATTTGTTCTCCTTAACTGAAATTCATTCACCTTGAAAGTATAAGTTCATGAAGGATAAATGATCCAGAAGATAAGATCATTCTTATTAGGAAAGAAAGTAACTGCATTAACAGAGGTATAATTACAAGGAAAGCATACTTTTTATCATAACATATTCAGACAAAGGTAAAAATATAATGATTTGTCTCCTTTGTGTATGCTCATATGCACTTACATATTATCAATTTATATTTTAGGTAATTTATTCGTTTATTTATTTATTTATTTTTAATTCATTTCTTACTACATACTTGATTCTAAATTTAAATATACGCAGACAATATGCACTGAAATTAAAAGGGAGTTATATGCATAAATTTCACCTCCACAATTTTTTGCTTTTTTTTCCTGTTTCATAGTAGTGTTGCAAAGGACAACTTCTCTTATTCTGTTGAGTTTCCCATACTTTCTCGGAAAGACATATGAGTGAACTGTATGTCCTCTCTGTCATCTATATAGATATATTGAGTATCTATTCACACAACTTTGTAATCTTGGTTTCATCCCCTTTAAGCATTTAGGAAAGCAAAAATAATAATAATAAAACAAACAAACAAAAAAAAACAAAACAGAAACTTTGTAGTACAGCTTCTGAGGTCTCAGACTAACAATATGGCAAAATTGTTGAAAGAAAGACATCGAGAAACTAAGATTCACACCTTGAATTCACACCTTGAACACACCAAGATAGTGCGTCCTGATAACACACAAAAGAGTGGTTATTGTAAAGCAAAATAGAACTCATAAGAAAGCCATTGCTACTTTTCCAAATCTGCCAACTTGATTTCCCTAGACCTGCTCACCACACCATTCCTGATACAAGCCAGGATGCCATTGGCCTCCTTGGCCACCCAGGCACACTGCTGGCTCTTATTCAGCTGACTGTCCATCAGTACACCAAAGTCCCTTTCCATCAGGCAGCTTTCCAGCCACTACTCCCCAAGCCTGTAGTGTTGTCTGGGGTAGTGACCAAAATGCAGGACTTGACACCTGGCCCTACTAAAACTCATACAGTTTACCTTGGCCCATTGATCCAATCCATCCAGGTCCCTCTGTAGTGCCCTTCACCCCTCTGGCACATCAACACTCCCTCCCAACTTGCTGTCATCTGCAAACTTACTGAGGGGGCACTCAATCCCCTCATCAAGATGACTGATAAAGATGTTGAATAGGAGTGGTTCCAGAACTGAGCCCTGAGGAACACCACTAGTGACTTGCCACTGACTGGATTTAACTCCACTGACCACAGATCTTTGGCCCGGCCATCCAGCCAAACCATTGGCAGCCAGCTTCTCCACAAAAATGTCCATGATGGACAGTGTCAAATGCTTTACTGAAGTCCAAGTAGACCATGTTGACAGCCTTACCTTCATCCACAAGGTGACTAAGTGGGTCACCTTGTCATAGAATGAAATCAGATTTGTCGGATAGGATCTACCATTTGAAAACCCATGCTGACTGGGCCTGATGCCCTGGCTGACCTTTAACTGGTCCAGGATGGCACCCGAGATTATGCATTCCATAACCTTCCCCGGTACCAAGTTGAGACTGATAGGTCTGTAGCTACCAGAATCATCTTTCTGGCCCTTTTTGAAGATGAGCATCACATTTGCCAGTCTCCAGTCTGCCGGGACATCCCCAGTTAGCCAGGACTGACAAATAATGATGGAGAGTGGCTTGGCAACCACATTCGCCAGTGCCCGCAGCACTCTAGGGTGCAATCCGTCTGGCCCCATGGACTTGTAAGCAGCCAGCTTTTGGAGCAGGTCCAAAGCCATCTGATTGTGGAATGTGTAGGAAATTTTTATTCCCCATCCCTATCTACCAGCACAGGGGGCTGTGTTCCCATAGAGTAACAACTGAAAGAAGACATTAAGTACCTCAGCCTTATCCTGATCTTTGGTCACTAAGTTGCCCTCGGCGCCCAACAAGTGATGGAGATTTTCCCTAGCCCTCCTCTTGTTGATGCATTTCTGGAAATATTATTTTTGTCCTTTACCTAAGGGCCAAGTTCAGTTCTAGCTGTGCTCTGGCTTTTCTAATTTTCTCCCTGATCCTTGGTGTCTTCCTTCAACTTATCAGAGGGAGAGGAGGTTCTTTGATATATGCATGCCTGGCATGAGATTAAGAAACAACAATTCAAATGTTGGTCCGACCAGTCTATTGCAATTCTTAATCAGGGAGATGGGAAAGGATGGCAATTATTATTAATTAGGGTGTTTGGAAAGGGAAGGTAGGCAATAGAAAAGATAGGAAAGATACAAGAATGGCATAAGGCAGGGATAGTCACCACCAGGACCCATCAGCAGTCCTGTTGCATGCTGTTCCGATGGTCTAAGGCAGAAATGCAAGGGGAGAGCAGCCTCAGCATGGCCGCCTTGGGCAGGCAGCAAGCAGGTTGTAGGAAGAAGCTACAGCATAAGTCTGGGAGGAAGCAGCAGGACTCAGGTAGCAGGCCCAGGAGAGTCCAGCAGCATGCAGGCATTCTGTAGTCAGGAACCTGGTGGCAGACACTTTCTTGTTCTTCAGCATGCATGTCTCAGGTTGTGAGGAATCTTTTGTCAGAAACCTTTTTCATGAGGAATCTCTTGTCAGAAGCCTATCCTCGTGGTTGTTTGTTCCTTTTTTATCCTTCTTATGCCAACATGGCATTCCTGGGCACTTGGGTAAGAGTCATGTGCAGACCACCTGAGATGGCCATCTTCCTCGAGATAAGCTCATACAAAAGACTGCTTCATGGCCATTTATCTGTGGCTTATCTCTCTCTCATTGTCTCTGGCTTTGTCCATCTGTGTTCCTCAGACAGAGGATTTTGCAACCTTGCCCAGGAGTTGTCCAGCGCTCTCCAGACAAAGGATTTCTCAGTCCTTGACCAGAACTTGCTTGGACTTGTTCTTCTGTGTTCTCAGTAAGCTTTGAGGCAACTGTATAAAAGAATAATCTCTTACACTTGGTCACCAAGTTGCCCTCTGCATCCAACAAGGATGGAAGTTCTTTCTAGCCCTCCTCTTGCATGTATTGCACAATTCATAGAGGCACTGATTAATCATGCAAGCAATAACCTACAAAACATGAACAGAAAAATTGTAGGGTTCTGTTAATTAATATGGTTTCTATATGAAGTAACTACCCAAGTTCATGCATGTCATGTGCATCAACTTTTACATGATGAAGACAAAAACAGAGAGTTTGTTTGTGATGGTGGTGTTTTGGCTTTAAGTAACCTTGAAAAGAAATACTGAACTAAGTTATTGCTGGCTTTTAATAAGCAGCAATGATCAACATGCAAGAAAAGGAAGAAAATAATTATCTTTATGATTGTCTTCCACTGGACTAAAATTATGTAGATTGAAGATGTAATGCTTCTTATTTATTTCCTTGGGTAGTGGGGGGAACAGTTACAAAGAACAAAATAGCACTATTTCAGAGCAAAAAGTCTCAGCTACTAAACACTATTTTTTAAGATAGTCAACACCATCAGCTATGCATTTACAACCATGATAAACAAGAGACTGTATACCATACTTGTAAATATATGCATAACTCTCTAGAATGCAGCTTGTCTTTCACATCTTTTGCCACTGCTGAAATGTACCACCCACCATCTCACTATGCTAACATCCACTGTTCAGTCTCCAGAAATGTTCGGCAAATGTCGATGAATGTTTATGGGTGCCAGTTTTTCTTAATGGAGGAATTTAGTGACATGCCTTAGCTTCATATGCATGTCCATACCAGATATCATCTTGTCAGACTATTCTTCTGCCACCATCTGTCACGCTGCAACAAATGTAATCGAATATTGGTTGGAAGGCTCAAACTCTACTATAAAATCACCAACATCTGCTCCTGCTGCTGTGGGACAACATAATGAACTAGGAGGCATTAATTTCAGAGCAATCCTCATACATAAGAAGACTGTCTTACAATTAAAAGAATTACAGGAGACTAACATAATAAGAAACAAGATAAAAATAAAGAAACAGATTAAACAGGCAATTTTAAGTACTTAGTGCATGTGACCTGATAAATGATTTAAGATTAGAAAAGTATACAGAGACATAAAGTCAGGATACATTTTTCATGGTTCCATCTTCCAAAACCCTATAAAAACGAAGAGTGAGTAGCTAAATTTCCCTATGGCCAGTGGTCTACAGGAAGGAGAATTCATTCGTGATGTAAGTAAGATCTATATGGATACTTTTTTTCCTCTTTGTGACAGAATATTTCTGAATGAAAATTAGAGGAAACAGTTTTGTTTTATGTAATGCCTTTACAGCACAGGTAAAGAAATTAGATGCTTAATAGAACTAATGAGTTTATCTATACCAGTTTTTGTTGTTGTTGTTGCTTGTTTTTGCCGACAAGCTTGAAAACAGGTTTTTATAAAATGTTGAGTGCCCATGTGAACTTCATGAAGTTCTGCAAATCTACGTGCAAATTCCTGAACCTGGGTTGGAGCAGCCCCAGCACAGATACATGTTGGGGATAAAAAGGCTTGAGAGCAGTCCTGAGGAGAAGGATTTTAGGTGTCACTTGGTAAAAAATTTTACAGGAGCCATCATTTTGTGCTTGCATCCCAGAAGTCCATCTGCATCCAGGGTTGCATCAAGTGAAGTGTGACCAGCAGGTCGAGGGAGGTTATTTCGTCCCTCTACTCTGCTCTTGAGAGATTCCACCTAGAGTACTGCATCCATTTCTAGGGCCCTCAACACAAGAAAGACATCAAGCTGTTGGAGCTGGTCCACAGGAGGACCATGAAGATGATCATGCGGCTGGAGCACCTCCTCTATTGGGACAGGCTGAGAGAGCTGGGGATCTTCAGCCTGGAGAAGAGAAAGCTCTGGGGGTGCCTTATAGCAGCCTTTCATTACCTGAAGGAAGCCTACAGGAAAGCTGGGGAGGGCAGGTAGTGACAGGACAAGGGGAGACAGTTTTAGACTGGAAAATGGCAGATTTAGACTAGATATTGGGAAGAAATTATTTACTGTGAGGGTGGTGAGACACTGTAACAGGTTGTTCGGTGAAGTTGTGCATGTCCCCTCCCTGGAAGCATTCATGGCCAGGCTGCATGGGGCTTTGAGCAGCCTCATCTAGAGGGAGGTGTCCCTGCCTACAGCAGGGGTGTTGTTGGAACTAGATTATCTTAAAGGTCCCTTTCAACCCAAACCATTCTATGATTCTATGATGATTCTATGAGAATGTGAGTGGAAAATATTTGTTTACTCTCTCTTGTAGTGAAAGATCAAAGCTGCTAGATTCAGAATCAACAAGAAAAAATATTCACATAAAACATAGTTAAACCACTGAATTGTTTGCTACAGAACATTTTGTGCACTAGAAGTTTGCATGTGTTTAAAAGATCTCTGGTTAGATTTTTCAAGAAAAATGCTGTATGTTATATTAAGTAGAAAAAAAAAATAATCTCTGGGTCATAATGGTTTTGAATTACAGATCATAAAGTTTGGAAGAATGCAAGTATCTAGAAAAACGTTGCTTTTACATGTTCTTTTCCTTATATTCTTGATCTGCACCCTGTTTCTGTCAGATACTGCACATGGAACTGAAATTATTTCAGTATTAGCTTTCTATGGCCATTCCGTAATTATGTTCATATCCATGCTGTTTAAAACATGAGATAGTTCGTTTCACATGATCTTTTTTTTTTTTTTTTTTTTTTTTTAATTTCTTCTAGGGCTAGGTTTGAAGTGTGAAGCCTGTATATAAGTTATTACTCCAGGTGATATGTTATCAGTCTTTTTCTCATTTGTACTGTATTCAGAGGAGAACTCTGCATGACTGTGTTCAGATACCTGTACTTTCCTTTTGTTTCCTTGATTAAATTAATGACATTTCTAAATATATTTGGTAAATTCTATTTGGTGAAGGAGAAATTGAATATGAAAAGAGGAAGCCACTTGTAGATTACACTTTATGATGTACACATATCTGTTTCAATTACACTTTGTAGTGGATCTTCCACTGGTAAGGAATGATTTAATCCCTGCTCTCATTCTTCCACTCTCCTGGTCTACCTTTCTTTTCTTTTCTTTTTTTTCTTTTTTCTTTTTTTTTTTTCTTTTTTTCAAAGTGTAATTTATGACATTCATGAGGAAAAAAAAATATCCTCATGACAAAAAACAAAACGAAACAAAGATGCTAAAAATTTTCTAATTTATCATCATTTTACCAAAAATGTTTGAGCTTTTCTGATTTTTGTAATGTTACTTCCATACAGGAGAATGGAAGGTGCAGTGTTTCAGAGAATATATGTTTTTAATTATAATGAATACTCATTTATTTCTATCAACAACTTTAAATATCTCGAGTTCTTATGAAAATGATGGACACAGTCTGTAAGTACTCTTGTAAACAGATTTTTGTAAGAAGTCTTTAGAAGTTGAATTCATTAGTGGTAGGAAAAGAAGTTAGTTAAATTCTGGAATCTACTCTTTAATACAATATATTTTAATCTTTTTCACAAAGAATGGTGTAATCTTTCTTATTTGATATACTGCCCATTCTTTTCATAAAATATAGCTAAGTTATTGGATGAAATGAGTTTTCTGTTCAGTGCGTTTTGTTTTTGTTTTTGTTTTTCCAATCAGTGTATTTATTTTTTATTTATTTTTTTATTTTTTAAGAATAACTTCATACAAGATGTGATACCAAAATATTTTATTTTCAATTTTCAGAATTAAAAAAGGAAAAAAGGACCAAATACAACTATTCCTGAATATATATACTCATTTTGGTTGTTGTTTGATTATTGAAAATCTAAAGGCTTTCTGCCTTTGTACCAGTACTCTCTATTACGAAATCTTATACTTCTGTGTTAGTACAAATCTGTGATAAAGGTGAATTACTAGCAGTGCTTCTCTGTTAACAAAGATGTAGTCAGAACTCCATCTTTAAACAATGCTCTACATATCATGTTTCTAACCTTGGAAATGTAAAATTATGCCTGCAGAGTTGAAACATAACCGCCAAATCCTCCTGTTTCTTAGCAGTATTGCCTGCTTTGTTTGTTTGTTTGTTCATTTGTTTGTTTTCTCATGCTCAGTTCACTTTTATAAGTTCTCTTCAATATCTTCATCAGTTGCCTGGGTAGTGGGATTGAGTGCACCCTCACCGAGTTTGCCTAGGACACACAGTGAAGACATGTAAATAGGAAAATAACATGCATGTGGACACTTGGAAAGTAGAAGTTAAGGGTTGAAACTTCAACAGCTCAGTATTATTTCCCTATTATAATCCATAATAATGAAATCAACATAATATAATAGCAAATAATGCATTTGTTTGCATTTGTTCATGTCAGATCGATACAGAAAGCACTTACGAAATCATCTTGAAAATGCTGCAAAAGTGCTTTAAATTCTAAATTCATAGTAATCCCAAGACTTACTTCTATCTTCACCTTCCCAGAGGAAACTTGTTTTTTTTTTTTGTTTTGTTTTGTTTTGTTTTTCTTTCTCCTGATTTGAAGCTATTTGAAGATTCCTTAACTGTATGAACAAGTTTATATGTTTGAAATATTAATATTAAAATTAAAATGACAACATAAGTATAGCTAACAGCTTCACCTGTCCTTTTCTATTACTGCCCTTGAAATAACTCTGAAGGAAAAATAATGGAAACATATATTACCATAATCAATTTCAGGATGGTATTCTTGTTCATGGTCAATTTATTTTACGATAATGTGATGAAGAATATTTAATATTATATATTGACTTGGTAAAATTGCAAATGTTACAGAAACAACTTGTAAAGTTATGACAAAGCTAATTTTTGTTAGACTAATACTGCTATAAGCTTGTTATTTTCCAGCCCAGCTGAGAAAAAAACAAAAAACAAAACAAAACAAAAAAAAAACCAAGAATTTTAGAAATATTTTTCTGGATCCTAGCACTGATTTCTTTATATTGACCACTGGTAGAAATTATTCCATATTTGCCCTGAGATATCAGAGCATATATGCCTCTGCTTACTTGTGATTGCGTCCTCTGCTGACTTGTGACTGCGTTGTTGCTATAAAAGGACAGGGAAACAGTAGTTTGTGAAGCCATAACCTCTCTGTAAGATTCACAGTCAGTATTCATACCATGTATTTTGAAACCAAGAAAAAAATTTGAAGCAACACAATACATCAGAACTGAAGAGACAGATGTCAATGTGACATACAGCACAGGAACAATGAATTAATTTCAGGACATCTGCACATTTTTCACATAATATTTTTCTGTTTGTTACTCTAAAACCAAAACTACATGCTTGATAAGTAAGTAAAACAAAAGTAAAACTGATGAAAAGAGATAAGAATTTATGCTTTCTATGTTTCAAATACAAGTAATGCTTTGCCACTTTCTATAGGTGGTTATTTCACTAAGGTACATTCTCTTGAGCTCTTAAGAGCAATTGGCTCAATATTTATTTCTTACCTCAAATAGACTAGCAACAAGAATCTCTTTTTTTTTTTTTTTTTTTTTTTTTTTTTTTCAATATACAGCAAAATGCATCCTTGAAGATTCAAGTTTCCAACAAAAATGTCCCAACTATCCTTCACAGCTCCCATTATATCTTTCCAGCTCATTCTTGACCTACCTCAAAAGCAACCCTACAAATTTGACAATATTCATTTCTTTTCAGTCATCTTTCTCAAGATATCAGAAAATAAGTTTCTACTCCGGTTTTGAAACTACCTTTACCCAATCTTGTTTATAAAGTTCTTACTAGTATAAAAGTCCTTCTCTTTTCTCCTATGTTTCCCATGTTCTCTTGTTTTCACTCTCCTTCCTTTAAAAGAGTTCATTCTTTAATGAAGGTTGTACATTTCTCTTTCTGCTTTAGAAAAGAATCTTCTGTCATTTTCATCTTCTGCTGTTTCCCACCCCTCCTTCCCCCCTATTTTTGTAATTATCTTCCCCCTTTTTACATTCTTTCATGACACAGAGATGTAAACATATTTATGAACATGAGGAAAAGTAACAAAGCAAAACTGAAATTACTTTCTTAGGTATTTGCTATCTTTAGTGTGATTACAGTGTTATTGAACTCCATGTAGTAACTGGGAAAATAAAAAGATCTATATTCCACTATATTTAAATCAGAAAAATAACTTTAAGATTACTTATTTCATTATTTATTTTAATGTGTCTATGGTTTTAAAATCAGTTTCCCCTGTTAAATCTGAGGTTACTTTTAAATCTTCTGTTATTCGTACAGGAATTTTGTCATATCTCCTCTCTGAATTTTCTTTTACTTATCTGATACTTTTTTTCATCTGATAGCATAGCATATATAGAACCACAGTATATCTAAACATTATTTAAGACAAGATGCCCTTTCCTAAAATTAGTCATTTAAATTTTTTTTTTTCAAAAAAAACATTGTTCAACTTTCATGGTTTCAACCGTCTATATCTGAACACAAAATCTCTAAAAGGAAATGAAAAGCACAACCAAAATTTTTTATTTTATTTATTTATTTATTTATTTATTTGTAGAGAATGATGCTTAGGTTTCATTTTGAACCATGATGAAACCAAATTTCAAAATTCTCACTGAATTATCTTTTTTTCACCTTTACTCAAAAAAAAAAAAAAGTGAATTAAATATTATCCTATTTCAATTGCAGAATCATCAAGATCAATTTTATCTTAAGTGTCCAAATCAGTAAATTTTCATCAGTACAGATGCATAATTCATAAAAAGTAAAAATATATACCTACAAATGACCTCTTTGAAGAAAAAGCCCTATGGCTGTTCCAGAAATAATCCTAATTCTTCATACACTATATATTTGATACAAAAGTTCCATGAAAAACTGTGAGCCCAGCATAACTACTGTAGATCTTCCTTAATAAATATTGCCTCAAGTGTTATATTTAAGACCTTAGTTAATTAAACATTAATCTCTTCATTTACTATATGTGTATCTTAATTACAGAACTAGTTTGAGAGTCATTTATCATTTATGAAATATGAAATAAAAACAAATCTGTGTAATCATACTTTAATCAAACAAGCAATTCATCAATTTATTCAGCATATCACACTTATTTCATAGCTTTTAAATTAAGACTTTAATTATAGTTCAGAATAAAATAACAATGCTTTCAGGAGTATCTTGTACTCAAACTTCAGTACCTATCTATGTTTTCTGAACTGATAACATTCAAAGTTAAGCAGACAAGGCTTTTCATTTATTCCTGGAATGTTTTTTTCTTCCTTAAGAAATTACTGAGATGCACATCTTGATATATATAATATATATATATATATATTTGTGTGTGTGTGTGAATAAATTTCTAATTACCACTTTAAACTAAGCTGTCACATTTTTTATGCAGCTAATGTTTATGTCTGATTTCTTCTCTTGTAGATGAAATATATTCTCATATCAAACATTCATAAAAAATGGTTAGCCACATGCTCAATAGTTGCAACTGGCAATAGTTTTTCATATTCATGAAAAATATAAAACCACCTTTCCACTTTAACTTAACATATTACATCTAATGAACTTTCTATTATACTGTGATCTTTAGAGACATTTCATAGTTTTCTGATCTATTTTCAGCTGTCTGAAATGATGTGCTTTAAATAAACAAAGCAAACAAACCAGAAACGATGTAGAAAGAGGTCAGAGTAAAAACGTTTCTCTGTACAGATTTGGTACTTCCTAGCACACAAGTTAAACTGCAAAACTGTAAACCAAAAGAACTTTTTAAAGATTTGTGTGTGTGTGTGTGTGTGATGTTTTGAGACTATTCTTGACTTCTGCAGAGTGTGTGCCAATTCTGTACTAGATTCTGCACTGTGTAACACGTAATTAAGTTAAGCACAAACTGTTTCTTTCTTGACTTATATTTTAAATTCTACCTGTGTTATGGTTTTGTAATTTCTTTGGTTTGCGTTGCTATTCCACATCAGAACATCATGCAGGATAATGGGAGTTAAGGAGAGAGGTTTTTTTTTCCTTTCCTATGGACTGCCTTAATTGGGCATGGGCGGGGGGGGGGGGAGCAGTGCCGGAGTGGAGGCCGGGGAAGGGGACGGAGTTTTCGGCCTGCGGTTCCCTGCGAGGAGACAGCGTGGTTGGAGCCTTCCCGCCTCCCACAGCCCGCCGGTGAGGCTTAGCTCTGTTTTTCTCCTTGTTGAAACTTTCCGTTGTTGTTTAGTATCATTAGGTTCATTAAACTGCCGTTCGTTCTCAGATCGTTCCTTTCTTTTCATTCCTTCCATCCTAGACCCATTCGCCATTTTTTTTCTTTCCCCTCTCTCAGAGCGCATGTGGCCAGGCCGCACCACGCTGCTAGAGAAGGGAGGCCCTTCGTGCCTTCTCTCCCCGGGTTTTGTCCCCACTGTCACGGAGTGAGCTCTAGAGAGCACCCCGTGACAACCTGGAAATGGGAATGCATATTTTTGTAATGTTTTGATAATAACAAAAAGACATACAAAAGCTCTAAAAGGAATCAGCATATTTTTAGCCTTCAAAATGTCTTAAAGATATTCTTTAATTTGCAGATATCAGATCAGTTGAGCAGGAGGTCATTTTTTTTTGCAATAGTTAAATCTTATATAAGAAGATATGAGAGTTTCTTGGTGGTTTATTTGAGTTCTAGTTGAATTTATAGCCAAAATCAACTGAGGTCACAAGGTATTTCATATATATTGCTTTAAATTGTATACATTGTCATTTGACAGATTTTGTTTGAGAGATCAGCACACTGGTGATAAATATCTGATAACGGTGAATCTAACACAGAACTGCAGAATCATAGCGATTGGAAGGGACCTCCGGAGAACATCTAGTCCAATCCCCTCACCAAAGCAGGCTCCCTAGAATAGGTTGCAAAAGAAAGTGTCCAGGTGGGTTTTGAATATCTCCAGAGAAAAGGACTCCAAAACATCCTTGGGCAGCTTCTTCCAGTTCTCTGTAGCCTCCAAAGTAAAGAAGTTCATTTGGAACTTCATCTGTTGCAGTTTGTACCCACTGCTCTTTATTCTTTCTCTGGGAACCACCAGAAAGCAGCTGACCCCGTTGTTCTGACACCCGTCCCTTAGATATTTATAAGCATTGGTAAGATCCCTCATCAGTCTTCACTTCTCCAGCAGAATGGTCCCAGGTTTATCAGCCTTTCCTCATTAAGGAGGTGCTCCAGGCACCTCATCATCTTTGTGGCCCTCAGCTGGATTCTCTATAGAAGTTCCATGTTTTTGTTAAACTGAGGAGCCCTGATCTGGACACAATACTCCAGATGTGGCTTTGTAAGGGGAGAGTAGAGCAGATGGAGAACATGCCTCAACATATTGGCCATTTTCTTTTTAATGTACCTCAGAATATCATTGGCCTTCTGGGTCACAAGGGCTCACTGCTTGCTCATAGCCAACCTGTTGCCCACAAGAACACCCAGGTCTTTCTCTGCAAAGCTCCTTTCCAGCAGGCCATCCTCTAACCTTTACAGACTCATACAATTACTCCCCAGATGGAAGACTCTACACTTGCTCTTGTTGAACCTCATAAGCTTCCTCTCTGTCCAACCCTATGGCCTGTCCAGGTCTCACTGAACAGCCTTCTGGTGTGTTAGCACTCTTTCCAGCTTATAGGTTATACAGATTATGCAAATCAGTTAACTTGCTGAAGGTGCACTCTATACCTTCACCCAGGCATCTGATGAAGCTGCTATACAAGACTGGACCCAGTGCCAACCCCTGGGAAACACTCTTAGCTACAGGCCTCCATCTAGACTCTGTGCCACTGATTGCAATACTCTGAGCTCTTCTGATCTCAGTGCGCTTTACTGTCCACTCATCTATCCCACACTTCCTAAATTTGACTACGAGGATATTGTTGGAAGCAGTGTCATATTCCAGATACAATGAAAGCATAGAAGAAGAGGACTTCCAGATAAGTTTATTGTTATCTAAAGCTCAGCAGAATCAATTTACAGAACTTCATGAAACTTACTCTAAAACTACATTTCATCATGTGAAATTTCATGTTTTGAATCATTTGAATAGTCTTTAAAACTGTTACTGGGGCATGGATATTGGCACGAGGACTCTGATAAAAAATAGACTCCCAATGGAAGTGGTCACAACCTCGATCTTACAGAGTTCCTGACAGTCTGAGCTTTAGCTGGTCCTGTGAGGAGCTGGGAGTTGGACTCAATGATTCCTATGGGTCCTTTCCAACTCAAGATGTTCTATGCTTCCATTAAAAAAAAGTAATAATAATAAAAATAAAAAAATAACTTGCTGAACATCCACTGCTTTTCCTTCATCTACTTAGTGAGTCATGATATCATAAAAGGCTACCATATTTGCTTGGAGAATCCAAGCTGACTACTCCCAGTAAGCTTATTTTCTCCTACTTGCTTGGAGATGACATTCAAAATAAATTGTTCTATTATCTTCTCAGGGATAATGTTGAGGCTAACTGGCCTGTAGCTTCTTGGTTCCTCCTTCTTGACTTTTTTGAAGACTGAAGTGCCATTGGCTTTCCTCCAGTCTTCAGTCACCTCCCCAATTCTCCATGACCTTTAAAAAGGAGAGCGGTTTTGCAGTCACTTCTGTCAGGTCCCTCAGCACCCATGGGTGCATCCCATTGGGGTCCAGTGATTTGTTTGCATAGAGTTTGCCTAAGCAATTTCTGACCAGATTCTCCTCAACCAAGGGGAAGTTTTCCTTTCCCCAGACGCTTTCTCTTACCTCCAGTGTCTGGGATTCCTAAGCAAAGTCTTGGCAGTAAAGCCTGAAGCAAAGAAGGCCTCCATTATTTTTTTCTTCTTAGTGTCCTCCATTACCATGGTACACTTTTTTTTGCATTCCATTTCTTCCATTTGGATTTTTCCATGAGTTCCTCACTCATCCATGTAGATATCCTGCCACCTTTTCCTGGTTTCTTATTTTTAAATATACATCAAACTTCAGCTTGGAAGAAGGTATACTTGAATTTCACTACTCCCTTAGGACTTCCTTACCTGGGATACCTATAAGGAGATTATTGAAGAGATCAAAACATCAACTGAATTAATAATTAGCAATAGAACACAATTACACATACTTTTAAAGATTTTATTTAGAAGTTAATATTTTTATTATTAATGCCGTTTAAGAATCACATTTGAATTGATATACATAGCTTAAGCTGCTAGCCTGTGCTTTTTATTTTTCTCTGGCATTTTCATAACATTTTTAAACTGTTATTTAACTGTTCTGTTTGTGTATTTCCCTTTCCTGTCCAGACCAATCACATCAGCATCATCAAGTCTAAAATGCTGAATATGAATACAGTCAAGCAGTATGGCTTGTGTAAAAGAGAATGTAAATATGTTTGGTATGCACAAAAATGTGTTACCAAGATTTATGAATTTTCATTATTAAGCTATAAGAACAAAAGATAACAGTATTATTGTACAGTCCTATTTTTCTCAATCTCTTATTATTAATATCCATAGCAGTAAATAAATTCCTGAAGCAAAATAATACCAGGCAATATTGTACAAAAGTTTGTATTTGATAGCTGCTAAATTATTTGCAGAGTAATGCTGTACTATTTATGGTATTAATACTGTTCTTTTTTTTTTTTAATTCAATTAATAATGTTTAGTGAAGTGGTTCTACTGTACATTTTTATTGTTTGCCTCTATTTCATTCAGTGATCCTATTATGTATTTTGAAAATGGGCTATGTAAAGCTGCTGTAACATCAGTGGAAGAAATAACAAATGTTGAAGCAATAAAACTTGACTGATATACTGTTTTGTTAATGGGAGTTGAAAAACTATATCACTTCAAAGTCCATTTGCATTTATTCTCTTGGATTCACTAAAGTATAAGAACTTGGTTTTCATTTCTTATGGATACAGGATATGAGTGTTAAGTTAATATGAGGTAAGCAAAGAAAAAAGGGTCAAATTAACGGATAATGCAAATAAAAGTTCTAATAAATTAACAAAATACTCAACTGATATTTACTGAAGATATTGAAGTCTCAACAGGTAAGCAGTTTTCCAGTTCTGTGGAACAGTTATTTTCAAGATTTAAGTGAAGTACTGGGTAAATAAGGAAAACATTTATCTGCACATGCACAAGAAACTGTTCAATTTCAGAACTTCTTGGGTGAAAAAGAGTCAGGATAACTTAGATATGCATTTATTATTATGAATTTTTAAGAGAAGTTTAGGCCTGAAGTAAATGCTGATTTGAGTAGAGCTGCACCAACTTATATTAATCTGAAATTATGCCCCATTTACATGCAAAGACTACAACTAACTAAATTAGGACTACAACTAACTAAAAGGAGGAATAAACTTTGTGACAAAAAGATGAAAATCTAGTATGCTCCACTTTTCTCTACAGTAATACATAGATTGTTTCAAAAATAATGCTTCCTATTTATTTCAGTTTCTACCCATCAAATACATATCTTTCTAATTTAGAGAGAAAGGTACTATGGAAGACTGTCGCATATTAGCAACACGACACAGGGTTTTCATGAAAAGACAATTTCTTTATTGCTACATATTCTTCTAAGCAAGCTTTTTATATTCTAACACACACATTCAGTACATTTCCATTAACTATCCATTGGCTAGAAAGCAAGCAAGTTTCATAAGAAGTCTTCATAAACAGCAAAGAGGTTATCTTATGCCTAGCTACAAAACATCCCTGTTTATTCTATCCATTTCTCTTTCCCAGTGCCATATTATCAGCAAGTCATCATTTCATGAGTTTGAGCTGACCTCTCCATCTCCCACCGGTGACCATGTAAAAGGCCTTACTGCTGATAATTACACTTGTTTCTCTCTGGATATGTATAAATCTCTCTATACATAATTATATAATTCAGGCAATATTTATGTGCCTTTTGATTCCTTGTATTATGCTTACAAAATTTTCTTAAATCGTAGATATAACAAAATTTGTCAATGAAATTGGCAGTTTAAGTTGTACTCTGGAATGTAAGAACATAGGAAATTATCCATACATTGTAGTTTGTATGAACTTTATTGTATTAAATTGAAGAAATTCCAGAAATATTTATGTGTCATGAAGAAATTGTGTACATTCATTTTCTATGAATTATAAAAATATTTTATTCTATACATATGTATTCATAAAATCTAGCATTTATTTTGCTTCATAACTAAATATGTAGTAAATAATTCCTATTATCTATAAAATATGGATAATATGAAATTAATTTATTTTTCTGTGACAGAAAAAAAAGATAACGATAAAGCTTGCAAATTAACTAATGTCATGGTTTAATACTTTTGTAATTTTGCTATCAGTATTCCACATCACAACATCATGTAAAGTATGGATAGTTCACAGAAGAAAACTACATTTCCCAGAGGACATCACGGTCAGGAGATAAGTCACGGGACCAGGACAGTATATAATCTCACTCCCGTGACTGAAATCACACACTCTCCCGGATCCTTGGAGCGTGGGGTGCCTTCCAGCCGTTTCGCCTAGAGCTTACAGTAGGCCTTTCGGTTTTTGGGACTCACTCTCTCTCTCTCTCTTTTGCTTAATTACAATTATATTGTATTATATTGTATTATTCTGTATTCTGATATAGTATTTAGTAAATAAGTGTGCCTCCTTAGATCGCTGCCGCTGTTTTCTTTTCCCATTCCCTTTTTCCCTTCCCTTTTTGGGCCAGCGGCCCTTTTGGGCCAGCTGCCCCCCTGTCACGGGCACAGGTAGATCTTGCTTAACCCGCGACAACTAAGAACATTTTATTAGGAAAATCAGTGATTGTGTAGCGTCCAGTGTCAGACAGTATATATGCTACGGAATATTCTGTAATTATCATACAGAACTGTTTAACACAAGCATTATAATAGCACTGAAATCCCTTCCTCATTGAAATCAACGGAAATTTTAATACTGGCAATATGGTATTTAATGCATTGTGGATAAAATCTTCATAGAGGCAAACAAATGTCGAGGCACAGTTTGTAATTTTTCTCTCTGATGATAAACCTGATGTGTCAGAAGTTCATGGAGATTGCTTTCTACTTCTACAAAAAAAAAAAAAAAAAAAAAAAAAATGTATATATTTTTAAATTTAAAAAAAAAAAAAAAAAAAAAAAAGTCTTGCTTGTACAATGCTACAATGCTAAGAAACAGAAAACTCACACGAACATATATATGTATATATATGTTTATATACATATATATATATATATGCTTTTTCTTCTGAATCATATATCTTTCCTGTCCACCAACTTTGTACAGGCACGTATTTCCTTCAAAATGCCACTTCTCTGTCAGTAATCGTGATGTATACAGAGCCTGAGAATGGCAGAAAGGCTCACCGTGGTTTCTTTTGGGATTAGGATGCTCTGACAGAAACTTACTAATAATAATTTGTTAAAGGCCATTTTCCAAAAAACTGCAACTGCTTATGAAAGAACAAATCCTTTAAGAGCACAGTTACTTCCTTTCTCTCCAACATCACAGAGAATATTCTAAGATTTTTCAGCAAGAGACAATTCAGTAGGATTTTTTTTTTTAATTACTCATAATGAGACATTTCATGTAGAGAAGTAGTTCAGGATGAAACTTTTTTTTCTTTTCCATCTAGCCATTAATTTCATAACACTTTAATGTGCCCGTGTAAGTTGTGCAAAATAGAACTATTTCATTTTGTCTGATGTTTAGCTGGCTATCATACCTATCACCACATAGCTCAGGGCAAGCTCTATGCAGGAGTAAAATGAATGCTCTCTGTCTCTTTTGTTAAGTCATAGGAATGATGAATGGGACAATATAAAACTTCTTCATGAAAATCTATGTATGTTTCATATCTCTGGTATACCTTTCAGTTACAGTGAACTCTCCTCTGGACAGTAAATTGATCATAATTTCTTGGTGGCAATGACTAAATGAAATAAATAAGTTTGCTGCAATTTGCTGCTTTTTAAGTTGCTAATTACTGAAAGGGAGTATGATTTTTTTATTATTATTATTTTTTGAATTCACTCTGGAGCAGAATGTTATTGTATTAGAATAAACATATGTTTTTCCTTTATTTATTAGCTATGTATATATATATAAATATATGATAAATATTGAAGCTATTAATTCATTTTGGTAGGAATATTCTACTCACTGGTGACAAAAATCAATGGCCTTAGTGATTTTTTATCATACCTATCAGATTTGATCTAATAGAGATCTCCTATTGCAAGCATTTATTGCATTTATTACATCTCTTTTACCATTTTTTATGATCTTTTAAAAAATATATTATTATTATCAATATTTGTTTTTTTTTTTTTTGCACAGGATTAGAGCTCAGTGAAGCAGATCAACATTCTAAAGTGTGTAATTTAGACTTAGATTATCAGTGACAAGTTGATCCCTACCCATTTGCTTATGGAAAAAGGCAGGAAAGGCCATTGAGCCTATGATACTTGGTATAAGTCATCAAACACTAATTGGGATGAGGACAGTAAGAGTGATACTCTTGACTAAGAGTAAGAGTGAGTAAGAGTGACTGACTGCTGTGATTCATAATACTAGCTAACGCTCACTCTAAATTAGTAAACCCAGAGCATATGCGATCTCTCTTTGCAACAGTATATTCTGGACAGTGACAAGGCTAATGCTTTCTCAGCTGGTGGTGATCTCTACAGAAAACTCTGTAGCAATACATTTTATGTGTATATATGCATATAACTTTATGAAAGTCTGAGAGAAAAATACCATGAAAACCAAACCAAACCAAAACAAAAAAACAACAGCACAATTTATTTAGGTGGAACTCATACTAAAACAAGAGTCTTTAGTACTGAAAATCAGAAAAAGAGCACATGCTTATATGACTAATCATTCATAATAGACTACTTTCTACAGAGGTACGTTTTTCTTCCAGCAGCTAACAATGTGCTGCAGAACAGGAGATACCCATCTGCTCTTGCAAGAAGCATGGGCTTTATGATGAAGTTCAGTGTAGATTTAATTCATTCTTTACCAACAGCCGTGATAGAGCATGGAGATGTTCTGTGAGTATTGTGTTTCAGAAACACAGCTTCATAAATTTCAGTATAAAGAATAATATTTATTTTGATATTGTCATGGCTGTTGTGTTAATGATTTCCAGGATCTATGTCATTTAATATAAATTTTATCTTACATTATTATGACAGAAACAGCTATGAAGTAGCAGATTGTAAATCAGTTGAAAAACATGTATATATAAAATACTCATTTGCTTTTTTTTCATACGAACAGTTAACATTTGATTGAAGAATTCTCTTCATCCAAGAAAAGGGTACAAAAAATCTTCTTTAATCTCTATTTGCCGTGTGGATAACTATCATACCACAGGTTTTCTCCATTATCAGTTGATTTCAGTTTGTATACTTAATCCTCTCTTAAGTGAAGTGGAGGTGAGGTTGTTTCTGTAAAAAGTTGTCAATTAATTGGTTTGCTTCAGTTTAATTATAACATCATTTTTGAAATTTGCTACTACAACATTCATGTTTGGTATGCTCATATTTCTCACCTGTAGTGATTTGTGCAGTATGTCACACCTAACATAAAGTGTGTAAAGAAGAAAAAGACAGAAAAATTGACTATCTTGCAAAAAACTGAGCAGTTGTGGCATTCACTCACTCTCCCACTCTGCAGGAGTATGGAGGAGAAAACTGAAGATTGCAAGTGCTCACAGGATGACATAAGGTCGGTTAATGTGAATAGACCAGACTATTCAAAATGCAGTAAGTTTTGATGTTTGAAATACTGAATATATCTTTCAGGTAGTACAAACTTTCTAAAGAGAATTCATTCACTCACTGCCAAATGCTTCTCCCAAAGCTTAAATGTTCCACCACCCATTGCTTTCAGCATCATTTTTAACAACCCATTGTATCGTTCAATTTTACCAGAGGCTGGTGCATGGTAGGGAATACGATAAGTCCATTCAGTGCCATGACCTTTGGCCCAAGTATTTACAAGAGAATTTTTGAAATGAGTCCCATTATCTGACTCAATTCTTTCTGATGGCTGGAGGGAACCTTTCCTTTAAACATCCACTTCAGCACTGGCAGTCAAGGTGCCAGAAGGATCTGTGTTTCAGTACCGACTACTTTGGAAGCAGCTTGAACCCCCTCATACGTGGCTTAGATCTCCTTTTCAGTTGGAGTGTATCCCTCTTCCAACCACCTTGTATGCTTAACTCCAGAATTCCAGGGGTCGGCTTTGAGTCTCTCCTGAGGCTCTTTGCCACAAACTCCAAGTGGGACCTTTCTCTCCAGCTGTGTAGAAGATGTTCTTTATACCCTGTCCTGTCTGTACTCGCCCTAGAGCCATGGCATGTGCTATCTCCTGTTTAATCTGTTCAAAAGCCTGCTCATTCTTCATTCATGTCACATGATGAAGGGGGCTTACAATGAGCCTATAGTTTGGAACATGCATTCTCCAAAAGTTCACTATGCCCAGAAAAGACTGTCTCTCTCTCTTGCTAGTGGGTGGAGACATAGCAGTGATTTTATCAATCACATCTGTCAGGATGTGACGACGGCCATCTTGCCACATTATGCCTAGGAACTGAATTTCCTGAATTCAGGATTTGGCTTGGAGATTTTCCCCTTTGAAGATTTTCCCCTTTGGCTTGAACCTCAGCTCAGAAACTCTCTCTCCAGAATAGTATCGCATAGGGCACGATAAGCAAAAGTCAAACCCAAAATAAGTTGTACCTCCTTAGATTTATGTAAGCCGCACTGTCCCTGACTCAAATACTGGCTTAGTTTCTCAGGATCCCATAGTTGTTCAAGAGTGAAATCCCATGACATTACGGGTCCCCATGCTTCTAAATTTTTTCCTGAATCTCTCCATATTCCCTGCCAGTCAACATTCTCTGGTTTTGGAGGAGACTCCTTCCACGTACCACGAATGCATAGGAATACATTCAGGGAGACTGATAGCATGTACACGGCTACACCTACAAACATGAACATTAAGTCAGTATTCAGAAAACATGCAACAAACTGAGAAGAAGGCCTGGAAACTGGTCTGAACATCGTGTTGTTTGTAAAATTAGCTATTCTATTTGGGATGTAGTTGTTTGTAAAATTAGTCATTCCATCTGGGAAGAAAATGTCAAAATTCAAATCGTACCACATTGCATATAGGTACCATACAGGTGTCTCCATCAGTGCCCTTATTTGGTTATATATGAACACAATTCCACAACAAGTAATTATGACATTGATGATTGGCCAGTAAGTCACGAGTAACATTCCTTACACAGCGCCCCCAAGATGAAGAGTGGGCTCATCTCTGGTATCTGCTAAAAAGGAGTTAATTAATTGAAGCTAAAAAGAGATTCAGACAAAAGAAAAGATTATCATTAATATGGATTTCTTCATGTCCCAGTGTCGAAGACATTTTCCTAATTCAAACATTTCTTCAAAGCATTTCTCCCTGCTCGTAAGTGTAGAAGTAGATATTTGTTTTCTAGTAGTAGTGATAGGATTCATAGCTTACCATTGAAAAGAATCATAAAAATTTTATCAGAAAGGCAAAGAAGAAAATCTCTAATGGGACATATGTTTATCAGTTCAGTGATCATTCAGGTTTTACATCTCTGATGTAGGATTCTAGAATACTATTTCTAGAGATATGAATTCTTCCTAGAATCGAATTATTCTGTTTTCATTACTATTTATGATTTCTTGCTGCATATTCCCTTATGAATGGCACAGTAGGGAATAAGCCTTTCTAGGCTTGTTGCTCCAGAAAAGTTACTGATATTGAAATTACCAATGCAGGGAATAGGGGACCGCGGTGAAGAAAAAAGTCTGAGGAACTAAATCTCAGGATGTTAAACAAGAATTTATTGGTTACATTTGACTAATAGTTAATCTGTCTTTAGAAACTAAGAATCAAGTATTAAAAATATGCTAGTAAAGCACTAGGCATGTGATACCACAAGTGATTCTTCATTTTCAAGATTGAGAGAACCTGATTCAAGGGAGCCAGGCTGATGGAAGTTGAAACTCAAAAGGGTTATCTTCTCTGTTCCCCAGACTGCAGTAGGTATCATTGATATTTATATATGCTCTTCTGTAGGTCAAGATCAATCTAGTCTGAAGAATTTCTTCCTGTTATCATTGAACAAAACATTTTTTGCTTTATATCTATTCATTCCAGGTGGGTGTTTGCAGCTTGTGCTGCTTGTTTTATTCCATCTGGTACGTACACTCTGAGTACCGTTATTAGTTTTATTACTCCTAGCAACGTTACAAACTACAGCTGTATACAAGTATAAAATAACAAATTGAACTACTGCTATGAGTACTGTTAAAGGCTTCAAGACTGGACCTTGATAAAATTGCTTTTTCTGGACTTGTTTTGAGACTTGTCTGGAACTCTTTTTTCCATTTGCTTACCTTTAAAGTCTCTAAAGTGATGTAGAAGGGAAGTATTTTATCCTTTAAAAGTGCCTATTCAAGGGCCTTTTGCAGTGTAACAGGTGATGAGAAGTAAGGGATTCGTCAACGGAAACAAAATCTGATATTTACACATGTAAGTAAGGGCATGTGAAAATGTTTATTTTCATATATGAAAAATGCTTATTCCAGCAGGGTTATCTGACTGAGGATTTCTATACAGGGAGGAAGCGTCTAGATAGAAACCTTGTCAGTGGTACTAATTGGTAAGAGAAGAAAAGGAATGTGGGAATGCTAGTAAAGCAGGGTTGGCAGAATCATAATTTCTGTATTGGGATGATGAGAAGAAAAGAAGGGGGCACAACAATCAAAATGGTGAGACACAGACCTGACAAAGAAAAAATGAAGATCAGAAACAAACCACCCAGCCACAATAACTAGGGGGCTAGCGAACTATGGGTGCAACTAAGAGGAAGATCAAATACGGCTTTTCAGCTGGTAAGATTGTGAAGATTGAAGGGATGAAGTACACCAGGAGGGTGCAAAAAAAACCCACAGCTTTACAAAACCATGAGTCGTGTGCAGAGCAAAATTGTGGGGATGGGGCTGTGCAGGAGGAACAAAGAATGGTTAAGCAGAAAGGGATATAAAAGAACCAGGTGCATGTAAAACAGCTTGTCAGTGTGCTTGTCTTCCTCATGTGATGTGATGTGTTCCTCATCACTGTAGCCCATCGTATCTGATATTTTCTCATTGAGTCTTTTCTTAATTCCTTCCTTGTATTCACTCTTTCTCCAGTGTCTATGTGAGATGCAAGGGCTGTATGCCATGTATTTGTGGAACTCGTGTTTGATTAAAGACTGGTACCAGCTCCTAAAGTAGCAAGGATCTATGGGAGACTGTGGGGTCTTCTATTACCAACTACAATGGCAGGAATGGAGTGTGTTCCTAATACCAACTACAGAGGTGAGGGAGTGGGATCCTATGCACCAGTGCCTGTTGCTGGCTGCTGGGGGCGTTAAGGGTCTGTATCTTCCCCAAACTTGGTGTGCATGGTTTATATGTATTTGCTAGGAAACTTTAAGCTGGATGCATCAGTGAGTAGGTCGTCAGGTCGAGGACAGGACATCATGTGGGTTGGTGTGTATGAAATATGAGTATGACTGTGTACATTTTCCTGCAGAAAGCTGGATTAGCTGTTGGGTAGACAACCCAAGTAGGCCCAAGCAGGGCTACTGGGCAGACAGAGAGGCCACATTAAGTACTCAAAAGATCCATGAATATGCATGTGCTTCTAAATCTGGAGGGTATGTGCTTGTGCCTGCACTGATGATCTTTCATCTCTGATAGACATAGAAGGATAGATGGCTTGTCTGTACCTATTTTATATGATTCCTGTGTGTAAGCACTGTTGAACGCAGCCTGTGGCAGGGGCTGTCTGCATGAGTGTGACCAGTTTGGTCACTGTGTTAGGTCTGTGTGTGTGTGTCCTTGTAATACCTGATCAGCTTTGCTACTTCTTTCCCTGTAGAGAGGAATGTGGCAGCTGGGTCTCTTCATTGAGCAGAGACCCCAGATACTTATTAGGGTCCCAGCAGAGATGGGCTGATGTGGTGAAGGGCCAGAGCAGCTGAAATAGGCTCAGGATGTTGACAACTCCTTAAAAACAGCTGGGAATAGCTTTAGTCCACAGAATCATAGGATCCCTGCCACAGGCAGGACCACCAACCTCCAGATTTGGTACTAGATCGGGTTGCCCACACCCCCACCCAACCTGGACTTGAATGCCTCCAGGGACGGAGCATCCACAGCCTCTCTGGGCACCTCACCACTCTCTCTGTGAGAACTTCCACTGACATCCAATCAAAATCTTCCCTCCTTGAATTTAAGACTATTCCACATTATCCTACCACTACCTACACCAGTTAAAAGTTGATTACCTTACTTTTTATAATTCTCTTTTTAAATACTAGAAGGCTGCAATGAGGTCTCCTTGCACACTTCTCCTGGCTAAACAAGCCCAGCTTTCTCTATCTGTCATTGTAGAGGAAGTACTCCAGACTTCTGATCATTTTCATGGCTATTCTCTGTACCCTCTCAAGCATCTCTACATCAGACTACAGAGCATTGGAAGTGTACAAATGAAATCAGAAGAAAAAGATAATTAAAAAAGTGTACACATACTGAATTCTGTTACAGCGTTTTGGTCATAGTGTGTTTTTTTTTGTTTTCCTTTATATGTTCAAATTGAATTTGTGGTAGGAATGATTATTTAACTAGGTGGGTAGGAATGGTTATTTTACTAGATGGGTAAGCATTCAACAAGACTGATAGCACATGTAAAATGTGTTTATTTTGTCCACATAAACTAAAAGAAAAAAAAAATTAAATTAGGCAGAAGTAAAGTACGAGTATTTAAAAGAAACCAAAATGCACAATGAAGTCTCTTTGAAGGTTTTACTTCATATTAGCTCTAATGTAGTCCCATTGAATTAATGCTGAAAAGCACATTAAGTGAGATCTTGTGATTTAGCTTCCCAATTTATTTACCCCATGCATTCTGATTCTGCACTGTCTCAAGCCAAAGTTATAAAAGTGAAAACAATCAAAAGATTCACTTAAAAATGTACCCGAGGCAAACTAAAATGCTGATTCAGAGCATATCTTTTGTACTCATGGTACCAGGTGCCATGAAAAGTGTAGATCACTGCCTATTCTTCCTTGTGTGAGGGATAAGAGGGGAAAAAAAAAAAAGTACTATTCTGAAATAGTTGTCTTAAATTATATTTCACCATAACATGTCTTGATTAAAACTTCATTGTATTTCTTCACCTTTCAAGTTCCCTGAAAAGTCTTACACTAAAAACATTTCAGAAAATATGTACTTTAAACTACGAAGATACACGGGGCTTCCCACTGTCATGATGTAACTTGGTGACAACTCTTTTTTAAAAAAAAGACAGTGGAGATCACACATTTATTTTGCCTGTTTTTTTCTTTTCAGTTTTCCACTAACACTCTTCAGATTTTCAATTGTATGTAAATTTGGTGTAGGATTATAAAATCCCAGCTACTGTTACAATAAAGTTCTCTTGATAAATGGAAATAATTTATGAGCCAGATAGACTTTAAGTTTAAAAAATAATTGGATCAGGAAAAGAACATGTGTACTCCTAGTTTCCCTAGTTTCATCACAAATGGAAGGGGTCTCAAAATTATTTTCTGAGTAAAACACCATGATTACATTAACTAGACTTTTTTTTTTTTTTTTCCCCTTCAGGAATTACAGTTTTTCTCAGGCTGGCAAATGGTATTTGTCTAGGTTCACAAGAAACATACCAGATGAGTTGTTTAAAATTTAAAATAGTTGCCTCCATATTCACTGAAGTATTTTTATTTTTTTATTTCTTTTACTAATTTTAGCAGGAACTGACATCTTTTTATTTTCCTTTCTTAGAAAACAGGTGTTTGCTAAGAGCAGAAACGTTAAATAACTGCATCCACGTTCACTGAATTTCACGCAAAAATTTTAAAGTATTGTTGAAAAATGAAAAGACACTGCCAAGTTGTATTTGTGTGTGTGTGTTTCCTTTGGTTTTGTTTATGCTTATTCTACAGTAGCTCTATCTTCCATGTCAAGTTCTTTGTGTGTGGTCTTCCACAAGTGAGATAGATTTTCTTTTTTTTTTTTTTTTTTTTTTTTTTTTTATTTTAATTATGAAGGTAAATTACTGGCTATTCAGATGAACTTGCAAAAAACAAACAAACAAAATAGAAAAACAGGCACTTTTGGGGTTCGGGGAATGGGAAAGAAGCAATACTTTGTTTTCAGACAGTTTCATTCTCTCTATCATAAACATTAGACATAAGAGACAAGAGATATGATTGATAATATAAACATTTTCTTTCTGATCCACTGAGCAGAGGTAAGTGGAACAGTAAGTTGAGTCAGAGTAGGATCCAACTTATGTCCATTGTATTTATTACTCTAGGAGTAAGTTTAAATGCAATATTGTAATATATGTAATCTGAACGAAATATGGTAAATTCAACGTGTCTCTGAAATTAATATACCTTTATGGGAAGAAGACAAAGAAATGAACAAAACCATATGATTGTAAATGGATTCACTATAGAAATATAACATCATTTTCAGTATCGTACTGCTGCTGTTCACGATGATTCCTCTGTATTTTCCAGTCTGATCTTATTTACAATGTCATGATGCACATGGCCTGACCACTTTCCTATTCCAGGTTAATAGTTCCCAACTTCTATCAATTCTATCCTCCATGTCTTCTAAAAAGCCACTGAAACCCTCTTAGAATGATGAACCTCAGGACCAAAACTGATCAGAGCTTAGAAATCTGCCATGCAGACTCTTTCTGTTATGCTGATTTTGATTAAAAAAAAAAAAAAAAAAAATTCTTCTTAAAATAAAAGTCCAGTTGTCAATAAAAAAAAAATTAAAAAAAAAAATTGATGATCTTTAATTTATTTTTCCCTCCCTCAAGTCATTTTATAATTTCAAGGCACCAAATATATATATATTTACTAAGTTATTTGTTCTCAATTTCAAAATTCATAATTTATGCTTTTATCCTCATATGAATCATTGTTGTCTTAAAAATATCTCCAGATTGTAGGGGCTATCCCTGCAGCTATCTCCTGGAGGGAATGAAGATGTTCAGACTCATAACCTGACTCCTCAACGACAAGATGAGCTCTCTTCCTCCCAGAGGATTCTCTTTGTTCAGGGAGACTTTCATTCCTCTCCCATGATTCCTGTTCTTTTTTATTCCTTGCAGTCCACAGGTTTCTTTATAATGAGCAGTTTTACAAAGTAGGTATCTTTCTCCTTCTTTTGGAGTATTCCCCATCTCAGTAAAGGTATTTTTAGAGGTACATGGCACACAGGAGAACAGATATAGTTAGTCAATGCAGATTTTAGGAGCAGATAAAATGAGAACAATCTGAAATCCAGGGTTTTATTTGACGAGAAACCAGCATCTGATATTTGCCACAACTTACTGTTTGAATTGTTTGTCAGTATGATATGTATTGATTCTTTGCCTAATAAAACTAGATTAAAAAAAAAAATGAATACAGCAACAAATACTAGAATCAAAAGAGAAGATTTAAAAAGAAAGTACACTAAATAGTTTGGGGTATGCAGTCCAAAGAAGAAATTACAGCAAATTAATTCCAGTCCTGCTCTTACTCTCTTTAAAACGAGACAAATTTGTTTTCAAAATAAAACTTCAGGAAAGATTTTTAATATTTTCTTTAGTTAAAGCTATTTCAGTAACCACTTCCTATTACAAGCTCATGTATGATCCATTAATTATTTATTCCTTACTTCTTGTTCTGGTTGAAGGTATGACTTCTTCCTTCAAAGAGTACTAAGGAAGTATTCATACCAATGGCTCTCCACCAAGCTTTTATTTGAGGTTCCAAGTGAGATATTTAAGACTAGCATGGGGAGAGGGGAAAATATATATATATATATATATATATATATATGTATGTATGTATGCATATGGAAATGAACAACATTATAAGAAGAGAAACAGGAGGAGTTTGCATCTGCTGATTTTTGTTTTGGTTTGGTTTGGTTTTTGGTTTTTGTTTTCTTTGATTCATTATGTGCCACAAGACATATAAAATTACCTAGAAATCTTAAAAAAATAAAAAGTTTAGATCTTGAACTTAAAACCACTCTTCTTGTTATACAGATATGAAAGTTACTCCAAATTATTTTCTTCCCTTTGATTGACTGTTCTGACAATAGTGGAAGATGCTTTCTCCTGAAGTGTCTCATTTCTGTCCTTCACATCAAATTGATTTTAAAGACAATTTCACGTATGTGAAACTGTTTTTTTTCTTTTGTGTGTGTGGGGGGGGAAGGGGGTCTATTTTTTTCCCTTTTTCTTTTTTTTTCTTTGTAGCTGCTAAAGATTTGCATGTAGAAGAGTACAGTAGAAATACAAGGAAATGTACTATTTTCTCTATAATCAGCTTAAGTTTCACTGATAAAGTGTCACTATCTATATTTACTGTTTTTTTTTTATTATTTCTTTTGTAGTGCAAATGAATCGAGAGTGACAATAACATTATAGGCTGAGCCTAAGTAAAATAGAGGAAATAAGACTTTTCAGTTCCTAGTATAAGACACTGCTACTTATAGCGTTGGCAGGTGCAAATACATTTTAGTCTTTATCATTAGAAATTTCAGTGTCATCATTAAGACAAGCAGTTGAAAAACAAACTTGAAAAGAGCAGTGCAGATAAATAAAGAAGTCACCATAAGAAAGTCTAATATTAATTCTAAATTTGAGCATAGTAGGCTTCTGGTGGAGAGTCTGACACAACACAGGCAGTATATGAAAGATTTCACAAGCATGTCAAATATTGATCTTACAAAAAAATGACATCTTAATTTTCAAAACTGTATTTGAACTTTCCTGAAGTTGGAGCCTGTAAGTCTTACTTCTGAGACAGAAACCAGTACTAATATTCAATACTTCTAAAAACATTTAATAATATATTGTCCATATTCATGTAAAAGTCAAACCTCACAATATTTTTTTTTTTTTTTTTTTTCCAACAAGCAAGTTTCATGGCTGCTCAATTCCTGTAAGTGTGCTTTAGCTGATAACATTCTATTTGAAACGGCATGAAACTTCAAACAAGAAGCTGAAATAATTTGATACTACAAAATCATGAATGATGTAAAAGCTCCATACTACCTACAGAAAGTGATCATAAATATGTTCTGAAATCTTAGTTCAAAGATAGTGTTTTAATAATGTAAAATGATTCAATTTCAAAAAGAAATATCAGTATAATTATATATGCATTTCAGAAGAGCATGATCAAAATTTTAAAATGTGAGAACAAAAAATGGTAATAAAATAATTAAGTGAAGGAAGCTGCATTGGGATCTAACAGTTATATATCAATAGCTTCAGCTATTAACGGGCAAGGTTTCGTGAGCACATTTTCTTCTATATAGGTTGATTTTCCTGGATGCCTAAGTAAAATGTTCCCACACCTGGCTACTATATGATGTGGAAGTTAAATATTTTCCATTGAACAGTCAAATCTGACTCTCGACTACAATGATTTTAATCTTATATATACA
The DNA here is from genome assembly GCA_035772895.1 of Perdix hodgsoniae. Classification (NCBI taxonomy): domain Eukaryota; kingdom Metazoa; phylum Chordata; class Aves; order Galliformes; family Phasianidae; genus Perdix; species Perdix hodgsoniae. The sequence goes on from JAPSGF010000166.1 coordinate 235,033, forward strand.
TAGAGATTTCTGAGAAATACATAAATAAGTATGATCTTATTTAGAGCTCAAATAAATTGTTTACTGCTCTGGCAACCCTTACTTTATGAGAATTTAGTTCCTAGAATTGGTTTTAAAGGATTTCTAACAGTTCAGTTTAATTTCTCAATTTTCAGAGCATAAATGAAATTGTTCATGAAAATCAATCAGCTATTGTGTGATGTACCTGAAGCTTGATGTGATTTATTTCAAAGAAATCAGATATACAAGTAATCTTCAGCCAAATCTGTACAAAATATCAATAAATTACTCTGACGTAAAGTTTCCCAGCCATCAAAACCAGTAAAATATTCAAAGCAGTCTGAGATATAGCTGTTTTACCTAATCCTTTCTATTTTATATCTACTTAGCATATTCTTTGTTCTATTTTTTTTTACCCTTAATGAAGGGTAAAAAAGTGTTCTTTAAACAAAAGACTGTTTTGCGCTATATTTAAAAAAGAAACAGAATGTTGAAAATATTTTTTCATCATAACAACATTTATTACTTGTGAGAATAATTTAATTAAATAACCTAACGCTTACAAATCTTCAATAAAATTTCAATAAAGTTAGTGGACATTTTGGCTGAAGACCTTATTTGTGTTTACTAGAAGGTATGTCTCACACTTTACACCATGAATGGTTAAGGGTGCGTTACAGTAGTGTGATCTGGATCAGTTCTGATTATATTTAATTACGGTTGGAAACCTCAGACTTAACAGTTCAAGAGGAAATAGAAAGAAACAAAAACTTACCTAATATGAAGAGGTAGTGCTTTCAGCTCTCAAGAACTGAAGACAGAACTCACATTCACCAAGAAAGATTGTGTGTTTAAAGCTATGCTATAGCTGTGCCAAGTTGTATTTTAGAGGGATCTCAGAAAGTAAACAATCATGGTTTTATTACTGCCAAATATTTTATAAAGACCTGATAATGTAAACATTAGTTTCACTAGAAAAAAAACATGAAAGTAAGACACACAAAAAGTAACAATTTAGAGAATATATATAATGCCATGGATGACCTATACAAGTGCTTGTAAGTTGGATTCTAACTGATGTGCTACAATACAGATGTCTGCAAAGACACAGTCTTCTCCAGGGTATGCATAGGACTCACCCTCTCCCATAGTTTACTGACATTGATATCTGCATGCCTGCTTCTCACACCTCTTTTTTCCTTGCTCCTCTGTCTGTCAACTGCTATGTATTATTTTTACCTTTTCTTTTATACATTTCCCCTCAAGCTGCTAACATCTTAGCTGCTGAACCCAACTATGTGGTACAGATGTTGGAGTCATCTGTATTTTTGAAGAATACATTTCATACTCAGTGTCAGTGTTTTGAATAGAAATTGCAGAATACCTAATGGAGCTAAATTTTGGTACACAGCTTTTTACCTCCTCCTGACTTTAATAAATTAGTCTTTTTCCATATGTTTATCTATGGGTCTTGGGTATTTTTTATGCTCTGAGTGCATCTTCCAGAGCTAGTGTCTCTTTATATGTCATACACTTTTCTTTTGAAAAATACAGAGACAGCAGTTTAATAAGGGGCTGCCACTCTGAGCTTTTATACTTAAGGTTGATATTTTCACCTACAGCACAATTAAGTCTCTGTCAGCTGGGGAATATTGTGAGAAGGACACAGTATTTCCAAAATGAAATTATTTTCTCACTCTCTGTCTTCTACTCTCTCTCTCTTCTTTTTCAGATTTATGTTCACTTATGCTGTTTAGAAACTAAATTAATTTATTTATACCATGTATATATCTATATCTATATCTGTCTATCTATCTATCTATCTATCTATCTACAAAACTTTATGTGTTTGTCATCATGACAATGAATGTAACAAGACTTTTTTTTTTTTTTGTATAAGAGGCATTTCTTTTATTATTTTGAATTGGAGGAATACAAACATACAGTGCTCTTCTCTGAAAATTAATCATATTGATAAGGTTTATGTTTGAATAGCCTAATAAATGACTAGGTAATAAATATTATCAAATATTATATGGATTAAAGAAAGCATTAAGGAAACTGTGAAAGGACTTAGAAATTAAGTGTGAAGCACAATACAGAAGAAAGGGGGAATGTTCAGTTATATGACTTTTTCAGCCTACCAATTTATAACATTTTCACAGGAAAAAAATGCTAATAAGAAGAAAGGATTGTTAATCCACCAAATTTTTATTTAGGTAGTGCTATGCAAAATTTATTTCCAAATTCAGTATTTACATAAATGTACTATTAATAAGAAGAACTAATTAATATCCGGTGATGAACTTAAAAAAAAAACACACTACTTTGTTAGAAACTGTGTTGTTGTTGTTAGGCCAATCTTTCAAAAATAATTATTAAATTCCTTCTTGCTGCTGGAGCTGAGGTATTGGTGTTTCTTTGAACATCTTTTTAATGTATTCTGTGAGCACACAACACCATCCTTAGAAAAACAAAATATATAAAAAAAAAAAATTGTGAGATTAGTTTAAGGATTCTAAATGCAAATCTTTGAAATCCTCAGCTTAGTAAACAGTTCCTACAATTTGTTGAAGTTACTCTTCTGAAATATGAAACCTCTCTTACACACAGTGCTTTGCTTAGTTTTTTTGTTGTTGTTGTTGTTTTATTTGGCTACTGGGAATTTTTTGAACATGACCTAATAACTGTCCTTACTCTCAGAGGAGATTGAGTCTTTAAAGCCTGTAAAGGTATTCAGCTCACTACTACTCCAAAGAAGATGCTGACAGTGAGCTACAACCTGAGCACACTGATCTGCTTCCAGGAGCAATGCTTTCAACTAATTCATATGAAAATAGTAATACATCAACTCTTAGCCCAGAGGACTGTAGGTCTCTTGTTATTGTGGCATATACAAAACAAAACAAAAACAAAAAACAAAAACAAACAAAAAGAGAGAGAGAGAGAGAAGGAAGAGAGTGAACACAAGTATTTTGTATACTTACTGTAATTTTTATATCAGTTGCAAAATCTTTCACATATTTTGTTTGGTGCATTGATGTTACTTAAGATAAAAATGAAACTTGCTGATTTTTACTTTTTAAGAACAGACTGATTTTGTCCTGTGAAGAGAAAAAGGGATTCACTGATTAAATTGGAAATGTCCTCTTAATATAGCTGCTTAATAAGAACTGTAATGTTCTTAGTAGAACAATTTTAATAAATCATAAAATGATTATCAATACATTTAGCAATTTATTCTCACTTTATGATCTAAAAATCTGCTCTCTAGCATTTCACTTCAATTTCAAGTTTTCCTTCTTATAATAATGTTATCTTTAACACAGTCCATTCCAACTCTGATAAAAAATTATAATTACAATATTTTACAGTATTTTTGTGAGCTATGATACTTAATTGTAACTCACTTCTACTCACTGTCTTGTCAGACAGAGAAAATTGGTAAAGAGAAAGGCTAAGGTCAGAGATAAACATGCTGATAGTCTTCATACAGAAGTTTCTTTATAACCTAACAGTAAAACGACAGAAATCTGTTTTATTTGATAAACTGATCAAATTAAGTAACCAGGAAAAAAAATATGTGCATTTATAGCTGATATACACTATCACAGACATATGTGTAATTCAGCTCCAAATAAGATACATACATGAAATTTTCTACTAGCATCTGAGAAACTACTAGGCAATATATTCCATTGACTACACAATGAGCTCAAATAACATTTGTGATTCCCTAGGGTATCTGAGTAGTCTACGTGGGGATAGAGACCTGTGTCTGTTGCAGGTGACAGATTTCTGTACTGACCTCCAGATACTTATTCTGCCTGTAGATACTAGCATGAAGTCAACTGTACATATTTGTTAAAACTTTCTTATTCTGTAAATCACATTTACAGAATTAATTAATTTTACCTAATTTTAAATGTCTAAGAATTAGGCATCTAACCGACAGTATATTCATGGAGCTTTACTTACCTAAACAGAACACTCAATTTCTAGAATTTGTTTCAGTTACCTGTATGAATGTAAAAATAAGAAGGAAAATTAAAAAATAATAATAATAATAAAAAAATCAAAACAACACTGTTATCAATGCAGATCTAATGATTCTATATAAGCAGTTAATTACAGAGTGAGGCATTGCTGAATTCTTCTGAACACTTGCATTTTTTAATTAGTTGTGATAATTAGAATGCTGGAATATGTCTAAAAAAAAGAACAATTAAATTATCTGTTACGAATGCATTTCTACAAAATGCTAAGAAGTTAACCTCTCGTTTATTACATTTGCTGTAAACATTTTATGGATGACTGATACAATTGATCTCAAAAAGTAATTTAAACTATGTCACTCTGGGACGAATTTTCTTTCCAGATTAATCTAATTACTGTGCTGTATTTATTTTCCCATTGAATAATCTTAACCAGAAAATGAACTTAGTGTACAAAATAAATTCTTAAAGTATGTTGAGTATAATTTTAGGAGTTATTGTTTTCAGCGAGGTTTTTAATTACATGTAAATAAGGTATAAGGATTTTCAGCATTTCAATTATCATATTTCTGAACTGAATAATCATTTAAAAGAGATTCCTTTCACTTCATGATTGACATCTATAATGTAGATGTCTAACCTGAACTACTGATCAAGGGACCTTTCTATATTTTCTCACTCCTTGGTGGTGCTCGTGATAGAGCATTCTCAGCTGGATATAACTTTCATTTTGGGATATAAAATATTGTAAAACCAGGCACAAAGAAAACAAACAAACAAACACTTCTTGTGCTGATATCATAACTCCACTTTCTCAAAGTAAGGATCTTCTGAGAAATTCTGTGCTTACTGCTGGTCATAATGGGAAGAGAGATTATAAATATGAAAGCAAAATATGGGAAAACAGATCTAGCAGAACAAAGCGCATAATAAGATTTTAACATTCTTTATCAATTCACATCCAGTGTGGTGGAAGTATTCCTTTACATTTTCAATCCTTAGGAAAGCCACAATCACAGAAAGAATATCCAGTGAAAGAGGCTGTATCTTATTCCTGAGCAATTAGCCACACTTCAGTATTTATGAACTCTCAAAGCATCTAGATGTTAATCTACTTTACAATGCTAATAATCTTTTTGTAAAATCTTATTTGTGTGTTCTACTACCTTGTACCTAACAAATCCCCGTTGCCAGAAAAAACGATAATGGTAGAAATTCCAAGACATAACAGTAGAAGACTTTGTGATGATAATCTACTTTTATACTCTGTAGAATATAGATAAGATAATATTAATTAATTTCTCCTTCAGGTCTCATGATTTGTGTAAATTATTATTATTTTTTTTCACTTTCTTTTAACTTTTTTTTTTTTTTCTCCTCTCATCATCTACTCTATAGTAACAGAGAAGCTTATCATTACCCTTGGTAATTTGTTAATCACTCTAAGTGCTTTACAGCTTCCCTTTTTTAGGGGAAATTGTTTTAGGTAGCTAATAATAATGGCATTTTTAGAATGCTTTTATCTTCTTACACAGAGTTTAAACCCTAGAATGTCCTGTAGCAGAAGCATCCATAGAAGTCTTCATATCTAACACCTAGTTCCACTAAGACCAAAATTCAAATTGTATTTCTGATGGTGTTGCTTCTTGAACTCCAGCATAGCTCTGTGACTAATTCAGTGAAGAGCCTATTCTTTTCATTATTTTCTGTCCTGAACTTTTCTAATCTTTTATCACTTGATGTATCAGTCAGTCTTTATTACAGAATCAAAAAATGACTGAGGTTGGAAAGTACCTTTAGGGGTCATCTAGTCCAATCTCCTGTTCAAGCAGGGCCACCTAGAGCAGATTGCCCAGAACTGTTTCCTATGTCTTGTAAGTAAGTTCAAGTATACAGACTCCACAAGCTCTGTGGGCAACCCATTTGGTTGCTCAGTCACTGTCGCGCTCCAATTTATAGGAGGGAGAGGAGGTTCTTTTAATATCTGTATACCCGGTGTGAGATTAAGAAACAACGGTTCAAATGTTGGTCCAACCAGTTTATTACAGATGTTAATTAAGGAAACGGGGAAGGGAAGGATGGACACTATTATGAATTAGGGTAATGGGTAAGGGAAGGAGGACGACAGAAAAGATAGGAAAGAAGAAGAAGCAAGGAGTCTTTATAGGAAGCAAGAGGGAGATAGTCACCAACACGGATCCAGTGTGGTTCATAGTTCAGTCTTTGATCTTCAGAAGTGATGGGTGGTTGGGTACTGTTGTTCTGTTGATGATGGCGACCGACAATGATGACGATGACCATGAACATGGCAATGATGGCCCCTTTTCAATGCTTTCAAAGTGGTCGAGTCAGCTGTCTTTGGAGTGACAGCTCAAATCCAAAGTGATTGAGTCAGCTCTCCTTGGAGTGGCAGCTTCTGACTCTGCAATCTCAACAGATTCCTATCTTCCCGGCCTTACCAGCAGATAAGAGGAAGCAGGGAGGCGCCAACTTGTACCTTGCCTTCACAGGATACAATGTCATCACCCCCCAGTTTCCCATAGCAAGCTGGAGTTTCGATCACAGGCCAGATCTTCCACCAGTAAACTGTCCTGAGCACTCTCTTCCGGAGGCAAACAGCTAAAATTGTCCACACAGTGATGTTGATTGCCACATGGCAACACCCATCACTCATCTCCTAGACAAGTCAGTCTTATCACAAGAAACACCTCAGGAAGCAAGCTTTGAGACAAAAAACAAAGAAGGATTTTCACAGTCACCCACTGAGAAAAGAAGTGCTTCCTTATGTTAAAATGGAATCTTCCATGTTTCAGTTTGCCTATTGCCTCTTATCATGTCACCAAGCATCACTGAAATTAACCCATCTCCATTCTCCTTGTACCCTCCCTCAAGTTTGTGTATTCATCAATAAGATCTTCCCTAAGCATTCTCATATCTAAGCTAAACAGTTCCAGGTCTCTCAGCCTTTCTTCATAAAAGGTGCTCCAGTGTCTAAATGATCTTTGTGGCCCTACATTGGACTCCCTCCAGTCCAGGAAGTATAATATTTAAAGTATTTCTTTCTTCTGCCTTTATTTTATTCTTAGAAGAAAAACAAAGAAAAATCAGTAGAGCTTTGTCACATCATTGCATTATATGTGGTTAAATAACCACACTTTCTATAACTAGTAGTTGAAATGGGAAAAATATGATCAATGTCATTACCAATTGATTGATGTTTTCATTTGAGTGAGCAAGAATGTATTTGGTAAAAAATCATTCTGACTGTAAATATACATCAGTACTCAGAGCCTTCATTTTAAATCTCAGACGAATCAACCTACTTAGTGACTGCAAGAGTTTTGTACCCAAACTCATTTCAGTGTTAGAAATATGTGATACTGGTAATAGAGTAAATTAAGCCATTCTAAAGGATTTGGTCATTTAGTCTGTTAAAGTAGGCTCAAGCTATAGGTAATACTAGATATATATAGGTAATAGGTATAGATAGGTAATAAGTATATACAGGTAATAGGTATAAATATTGGTGATAAAAATAGACTAACATCTTCAAAGAGTATTCACTTCTTTATGTTACTCACTTTAATGCCTGCGTTTCCTGAAGTGCCCTAACCCTCGCATCATCAGAGATAATTGTTTACTGTAATCCTTTTAAGATCAATATTTTTAATCTTTAACAATATTTACATCTTAACTTTTTCTAAAAATGAAGCATTAAATTAGCTGCATTTCTTTGTTTTGAACTTGCTAGTATGTATATGTACAGGCTATGCACAGTTTTCAAGCAACAAAATTGCAACTACAGTTGAAGAAAATTGATTGATTGGTTTATTTTACTCTTTCGGGTGTTATTTAGTTTAGTTTCCTATATTTCTAAGCCATCTTCTGGAGACATGCTCTAGAGATCATTCTACCAACATATAGAACTTCAATGGAAAAATCATTTTGATTCATTAGTTACAATATTAACAGAAATAAAAATAATCATTTTTCATGAGTGGCTTTAAAAACACAGTACTATGACTTCGAGATATATCTGCCCTAGTTACAGAAAGTGAAAAACTGCAAAAATTTATAGTTGAGCCAGTATACAGAAGTTATTATAAATAGGCCAGCAGATATGAACAACACTCAAAGCCTAACAAGGAATGAAGTAAATCCAGTTATTCTTGATTTTTCTTGTCAGCAAAAATAAAACCTTCTAAATCTCCATGTAATAATCTCATTTATTTGGGGGGCTTAGCTTTCCTAGAAAAGCTTATCTCTTCCCAGTCAGTTCTTCTTGTTAAATTCTCACATTTAGAAATGGCCATTTATTCACAGTCAAACAAGCACCATCCGAAATACTATTTCTTGAAGTGAATAAATGAATTATTATCAGTTTTATAAAGAGCAACACCCTATACCACGAAGGACTGTAATTCAGCAAGGCTTTCTGGCTACCCAGCACTGTCTCATAACTTCTCAACATTCACATGAGTGTTAATATCACAGTTGAAATCAATACCATTTTTTATGACCTCTTTGATGATAAGCTTTCTTAGTCTTTACAAAGATTATATCTTGAATTGATTGTGCAGACATAATCACTTATGCTTAAAATATTGACCAAGTCTGGGACTACAGGTGGATCCACCTGCACCAAAGCTCCTCACCTTCATGGTTCAAGTTGTTTAGAAAGCAGGAGAGGCCCACTCTCAGCACTGTGAATCCAAGGGAGTGTCTCCTATATGATTGTGTTTACCCTACCCTCTATGCAGTAAATAATCATATGTTAATAATCAACCATTAAGGGGTGACCAGTGGGGAGAGGGAGGTGATTGTTCCCCTCTGCTCAGCTCTTGTGAGGCCCCATCTGGAGTACTGTGTCCAGGCCTGGGGTCACCAGTGCAGGAAGGATGTGGAGCTCTTCGAGCAGGTCCAGAGGAGGGCCACTAAGATGGGCAGAGAGCTGGAGCACCTCTTCTGTGAAGTAAGGTTGAGGGAACTGGGCTTGTTTAGCCTGAAAAAGAGAAGGCTCTGGGGAGACCTCATTGTGGCCTTTCAATACTTGAAGGGAGCATTTCAACAGGAAAGGGGAACGATTGTTTACTGGGGTGGATAGTGATAGGACAAGGGGGAATGATCTTAAACTAAGAAAGGGGAGGTTTAGGTTAGATATTAGGAGGAAGTTTTTCACACAGAGGATGGTGACACACTGGAAGAGGTTGCCCAAGGAGGTTGTGGATACCCCATCCCTGGAGGCATTCAAAGACAGGCTGGATGTGGCTCTAGGCAGCCTGGTCTAGTGGTTGGCGACCCTGCACATAGCAGGGGTATTGAAACCAGATGATCATTGTGGTCCTTTTCAACACAGGCCACTCTATGAATTCTATGAAAATGTATCCAGCCATCTTAAATCTTGTTACTTTGTGGCCTTATTACTATTAAGCATTGATAAATCACTGTATTTTATCTGTATACATCAATAAGTATGTTCCAGCCTCTCACAAGTGCAGTATAGAGTAATTGTTTTCATCTGTGACTATACTGTGACCTCTATAAACTGAATTTCATATGAATGTCTAAGGCAGAAAAATATGCAAAGCAATGTATCAAAATCTGAACATAAGAGAACACACTATTACCTCACAACCATTAAGGTTGGAATGACCGTCTAGTTCAACCTTCAGCTCATCACTATCATGCCCTCTAAACCGTGACACTGGGTGCAACATCTGCTAGTTCCTTGAACACCTCTTGTGTGGAGGATGGTGATTCCATCCTTTCCCTGGGCAGCCTGGTTCAATATCTCACCACCCTTTTGGAGAAGAAATCTTCCCCAAAATCCACCTGAATCCATCCTGGTTCAACTTAAAGCCATTACCTCTTGTCCTATTGTTAGTCACCTTGGAGAAGAGGCTGACACCCACCTTGCAACAACCTCTATTGAGGTAGTTGTACAGAGCTAGAAAGTCTCCCCAGAGCCTCCTCTTCTCCATACTAAAGAAGTCCTGTTCCCTCACCTGCTTCTCATAAGAAATGTGTTCCAGACCCTTCTCTCTTCACACCTCACCTTCATTTTTGTGAAAAGAGTACATATACTCTTTATGAAGTCTTAAAGATCATCGAGCACCAACCTTCCTGCCATAGGTCAGGCTGCCTAATAGATCAGGAATGCTCACGACCCTTTACAACCTGGATTTGAATGCTTCTAGGAATGGGGCATCCACAACTTCACCTGTGCAAGTGCCTCATCACCCTCTGAGTAAAGAATTTCCTCCGAATATCTAACCTAAATATAAATTATGTATTTTAAGGGGAGTGAAACTAAATCACAGATGAGCCATGCATGTTTTTGCAACAATCTTAACAAGTTTTATCTGTAAGCACTGCATGTGCTACATGTAGCTCTTGTAGTGACTTCTGGTAAACACGCAGATGCAGTTCACGTGGTCTGCAGTACAAAAGTGTCTATGGTTACAGTTCCATAATACTGTGCATATTCAACAATTTTACAGATAATGCAGGTGACATCAGCACAGATACCTCTGCAAATCTCATTTATCACAGGTTCTATCAGACAGTAGGCACAATAAAATTCAGAGATGTTCTGCATATGTTTTTTTTTATATAGCATAAAAACTGCTGGAGCAAACAAATTGAACTGACCAATCAGCAATAGCCTTTCAAAGAGTATCATTTGTTTTTTTATTTCTTTCTTTTCCTTCCAAAGAATACTTCAATTTATTGCTTCTTTTCCTATGTGCTCCCAGCCTCCCAGCCTCAGGGGTTATAAAGTTTCACAGCAGAGTGAAATTAATATATATGATGAAACATGATGTCTGTGACTATGACAAGCATACTGCCAGAGGGAACTGAAGAAAATCCTTGTTCTTTAGGCATTATCCCAAGCTCAAATGTTCTCAGGGTGTCCTGAGGACTGTAACAATAGTAAAGAAAAAAAAAAAAAAAGGAAGCTCTAGAAGCTTGACATATAACTACAGATAACTTGAGATGTGAGCTTGCATGTACCTTACCTACCAGAGCCACAGAGATGAAGACGGGTACATTTCAGATGATGATGAGCACTAATTACATATAGATTGTGAATAACAATTTTCTTCATACTGTTTTGAAGATCTAAGAGTGAAATAATGTTTTCTTCTAACAGTGTTTCAAATTGAAAGGGCTTCAGTTGAAGAAAGGTGACATTCAAGAACACCTATATTTTTGCCTCCTCCCAGCCAGCAAACAGGACCCAAGGAAATGGCCACAAGCTGTGTCAGAGGAGGTTTAGATTAGACATAAGGAAAAACTTTTTCTCTCAGACAGTAGTCAGGCACTGAAATGGGATGCCTAGGAAGGTGGTGGAGTTGCTGTCCCTGGCAGTGTTCAAAAGGCGTCTGGATGAGGAGCTACAAGATATGGTTTAGTGGCTTGTGGTAGCAGTGGTAGTGGTAGGAGAGTTGGACTAGATGATCTTGTTGGTCTTTCCAATCTTGTGATTCTATGATTATAGTATAATAAATAGTATATAATAAATAGTATAATATATATTATTGTATAATAATATATTCCATATTCTAATATATAACATTATCATTGAATTATTGAATACAGTTCCATCCAAGCCAAAACTAAGATGAAGTCAACTGAGAAATATTTCAAATTCTTCACATTAAAGCAATATAAAGGAATGTAGTAATTTACTATTGGAAAGACACATTTACCTGTATACAGGACTTCATTGGCAATCGTCATCCGCTCTGCTGAAATCAGAATACATATTTCATGTACTAACAGGAATGCTTTTGTTATACATTTAGCATATTTGATGAAGAACATAGTTTGAAGATAAAAACATTTTTCTATTCATTGTCCTAGTTAATGGCAGTCTTTACTTACAAAATCATCTATTCATTCCTGCAAACAGTTATTAGCTTCTGTTTCCTAAATTCCCTAAAATTTCCATAGAAGATAATGTTGTTGATAATGTCACTGTTTCCATGTTGTAGGGATAGAATTATCAGTTATTAGTTCTTGTAAATAACAACAACAACAACAACAACAACAACAACAACAACAACAACAACAACAACAACAACAACAAATTAATTATAAAATAATTATAAAATAATTATAAAATAATTATAAATAATGAAAATATTATTATTATTATTATTATTATTATTATTATTATTATTATTATTATTATTATTATTATTATTATTATTATAAACTATATATATATATATTTTTTTTTTTAGACTTACAGATCCAATAAACAGGAGAGGAGAATGGCCACTATGCCATAAATAGATAAAATAATGTCACTGTTATTTTTTTTTTATAAAAGGGAATATTTAATATGAGGCCATGAAGCTAAAATTTAGAAACCATAATTATTTATAAATCAATCTGTCAAAATCTTTGTTATAGTCTATGAAAATTACCATTCCTACCTCTCATATGTATGTATTTAGATAATCTTAAAATATTTTATAGAAGCATTACAGTTAATTGATGTTTTATGACAAAATTAACTGTCATTTATATGGCTTCACAAATACTTTAAACTATGAAATGAACATTAAAACTAGTGCAAAAATATTTTAGAGAATCAGTTACTTTCAAGGAGACAATTAAGAACTGCTTCTGCATATATTTGGCAACAGTTAAACAAATGCATTTTAATTTAAATGAATACTATCAAAAGATAAAAGAGCACTACCAGCTCAGCATAGATGCATAAATATACCTTTTATATTTTCCTGTCAAAAAATCTTTAATATTCTTCTTCACATAATCTCTCTAGGACTAATCAACATTGAAGACATTCATCTTATGCTGATGTTCTTAAAAGATGTACATGGGGTCACGGCGTTAACTAGATCAATCTATGCCCGTGACAGGGGGCAGTAGGCCCTTGACCCGCCCCCTCTACTCCCACTCTGGCCCCACACAAAATGGGAAGGAAGGAGGGGAAGAAAAACAACAGTGGCAACAATCTATGGAGGAAAACTTATTTTACTAACTATGATATTGGAAATGCAAAATAACACAATATAATAAGATCTAATTGAAATTGAGACTAATAAATCAAAAAAGATAGGAGAGAGAGTTTCCGAGACCAAGTCAAACCTGAAAGTCTTGGGATGGCTAGGAAAACGCAACTCCATGGGCCCACTGCAAAGCACTAAGTGAGCGTTCCCCCCCTCCGCCCCGGAAGGGTCAGATCCCATGACTTCCATCACGTATAGGGATAGGTACATGGAGCTGGAGTATTAACACTTTAGTTCCAGTGCACTACATGATGTGTTGATGTGGAATACTGAAAACCAAAAAACGTAAAACCATGACATTCCACCCCTTATTCTACATCACTACATCATGCTCAATATATATATATATATATGCAAACAAAATGATTAAAAGTGCATTGCACACACAAGTCTATATACATATACATAGAATTACTGTCTGCACTCCCCTAGCATCAAGTTTCCTTGTGGTACACATTGAACATCCCCGTTTCTTTGCATTACCCACCAAGTGGACCCTGGTCCCTGGGCAAAAACAGTACCACGGAGAGGTTTGCCCTTTCCAGAAGCTGGAAGAACCCAAACCGTTTTACCCAACATGTTTTTTACATGTACAACGGGGACTTTATCTCCCTCTACGGTATGTAGGGAGCTGGATTGGGAAGGACCGTTACGATTGATAGATCCTCTGGTATTGACTAACCAAGTGGCTTCCACCAAATGCTTCTCCCAGTGCTTAAATGTTCCACCACCCATTGCTTTCAGCATAGTTTTTAACAACCCATTCCATCATTCAATCTTACCAGAGGCTGGTGCATGGTAGGGAATATGGTAAATCCACTCAATGCCATGATTTTTGGCCCAAGTATTCACAAGAGAATTTTTGAAATGAGTCCCGTTATCTGACTCAATTCTTTCTGGGGTGCCATGTCACCACAGGACTTGTTTCTCAAGACCCAGTATGGTGTTTCAGGCGGTAGTATGGGGTACTGTTTCAAGCCACCCCGTGGTTGCCTCCACCATGGTAAGCACATAACACTTACCACTGCGAGATCGTGGCAAGGTGATGTAATCAACCTGCCATGCCTCCCCATATTTGTACTTTTGCCATCGCCCTTCCTCCCAGAGTGGTTTCATCCTCTTGGCTTGTTTAATTATGGCAAACGTTTCACAGTCGTGAATAACCTGTGCAATAGCGCCCATAGTTAAGTCCACCCCTCAGTCTCTAGCCCACTTATATGTTGCATCTCTCCCTTGATGGCCCGAGGTCTCATGGGCCCACCGAGCTAGAAATAATTCACTTTTGTTCTGCCAGTCCAAGTCTATTTGAGCCACCTCAATTTTGGCAGCTCGGTCCACCTGATGGTTATTTTGCTGTTCTTCAGTAGCCCGATTCTTGGGCACATGAGCATCTACATGGCGTACTTTCACGACCATATTCTTTATCCGGGTAGCAATATCTTTCCACAGTTCAGCAGCCCAAATAGGTTTACCCCTTCTTTGCCAGTTATTTTGTTCCCACTGCTGTAAACACCCCCACAGAGCATTTGCCACCATCCATGAATCCGTATAAAGATAAAGCATTGGCCACCTCTCCCGTTCAGCAACATCTAAGGCCAGTTGGACAGCCTTTACCTCTGCAAACTGGCTTGATTCTCCTTTCCCTTCAGTGGCCTCTGCAACTTACCGTGTGGGGCTCCACACAGCAGATTTCCATCTACAATGCTTTCCCACAACACAACACAATCCATCTGTAAACAGGGCATTTTTTTTTTGTTTTCTGGTAATTCATTGTATGGTGGGGCCTCTTTAGCTAGTGATCCTTCTTCTCCTGGTGGTGTTCCAAACTTTTTATCTTCAGGCCAGTCCATGATGACCTCTAGGATCCCTGGACGGCTGAGATTGCCCATCCGTGCTCGTTGCGTAATCAATGCAATCCACTTTCTCCAAGTGGCATCAGTAGCATGATGGGTGGAGGGAACCTTTCCTTTAAACATCCAGTTCAGCACTGGCAGTCGAGGTGCCAGAAGGAGCTGTGTTTCAGTACCGACTACTTCAGAAGCAGCCCAAAGCCCCTCATACATGGCTAAGATCTCCTTTTCAGTTGGAGTATAGCTCTCTTCCGACCCCTTATATACCCTACTCCAAAATCCCACGGGTCAGCCTTGGGTCTCTCCTGAGGCTCTTTGCCACAAACTCCATGTGGGACCTTTCTCTCCAGCAGCAGTGTAGAGGATGTTCTTTATACCCTGTCCTGTCCGTACTGGCCCCAAAGCCATGGCACGGGCTATCTCCTGTTTAATCTGTTCAAAAGCCTGCTGCTGCTCGGGGCCCCATGTAAATTCATTCTTCATTCGCGTCACATGATAAAGGGGGCTTACAATGAAGCTATAGTTTGGAACATGCATTCTCCAAAAGCCCACTGCACCCAGAAGACATTGTGTCTCTCTATTATTAGTGGGTGGAGACATAGCAGTGATTTTGTTGATCACATCTGTCGGGATGTGACGACGGCCATCTTGACACATTATCCCTAGGAACTGAATCTCCCGAGCAGGTCCTTTCACTTTGCTTCGCTTAATAGCAAAACCAGCACGCAGAAGAATTTGGATTATTAGCTCTCCCTTTGTGAAGACTTCTTCCTCTGAATCGCCCCACACAATGATATCATCAATGTATTGCAGCTACTCAGGAGCACTGACCTGTTCCAATACAGTTTGGATCAACCCATGGCAAATGGTTGGGCTGTGTTTCCACCACTGGCACAAACGGTTCCAAGTATACTGAACACCCCTCCAGGTGAAAGCAAACTGTGGCCGACATTCTTTGGCCAAAGGAATGGAGAAAAAAGCATTAGCAATGTCAGTGGTGGCATACCATTTGGCTGCTTTTGACTCCAGTTCATACTGGAGTTCTAACATGTCCGGCACAGCAGCACTCAGTGGGGGTGTGACTTCATTCAGGCCACGGTAGTCCACTGTCAGCCTCCATTCTCCACTGGCTTTACGCACTGGCCATATAGGGCTGCAAAAAGGCAAGTGAGTTTTGCTGATCACTCCCTGACTCTCTAGTTGACGAATCAACTTATGAATGGGGAGCAAGGAATCCCTGTTGGTGCGATACTGCCGTCTGTGCACCGTTTTTGTAGCAATTGGTACCTGTTGCTCTTTCACTCGTAGCAACCCCACAACAGACGGATCTTCTGACAGGCCAGGCAAAACAGACAACTGCTTAATGTTGTCTGCGTCTACAGCAGCTATTCCAAAGGCCCATCGATACCCTTTAGGATCCTTGAAATGTCCCCTTCTGAGATAATCAATACCTAGTATACATGGAGCCCCTGGGCCAGTCACAATGGGGTGTTTTTGCCAGTCTTTACCAGTGAGGCTTATCTCGGCCTCCAACACAGTCCATTCTTGGGAGCCCCCAGTCACTCCAGAAATATGGATTGATTCTGTCCCCTCATGACTTGAAGGCATCAGAGTACACTGTGCACCGGTATCCACCAATGCCTTATATTTTAGTGGTTCTGATGTGCCAGGCCATCGAATCCACACAGTCCAATAAATTCTATTATCCCTTTCCCTCCCCTGACTGAGGGCAGGGCCCCTCTATTCATTACCTGCTATAACCGGAGCAACTGCACTGGCGGTTGATCTGCTTTGTAATTCTCTCACTCGTGCTCGCAGTAGAGGAGTAGGTTGTTCATGCCACTTCCTCATGTCTTCTCCATGGTCACGTAAGTAACGCCACAAGGCAATTCGTGATGTAGGATTCCTTACTGGAGCCGGAAAGCATTTGCCTTTAACAGCTGAGATTTTTGATGGTGCACGTGAGGGAAGGGGTTCATCATCCTTAATTAGTTGGATTCGCATCAGTTTGATCAGCTCCTTCACTAGACTCTTCTGATCGTCGTGATCGTCATCAAGCGTTTCTGATACTACTACAGGTTTGTCACGATTAATCAGTGAAGACACTTGCTCTTGCACTTTATTCACTTGGTCCGTTACTTGAGAGATGGCGGAAATGGAAGCACGAGTTATGGGTAGTTGCTGTTCATAGCTTTGGAGCTTAAGAATCAATTCAAAAACTAAGGGCATTCTCTGCTGATCCTCATGTCTCTCACGCGCAGACATTAGTGCAACGGAATATGTGTCTGGTGCTGTACTTATGAGTTTCTGCCATATATCAGGCGTCGTCCTCTCTTTCTCAGGGTCATGGTCTTGGTGTGGGTCATTAGGAACAAAGTTGGGGTCATACAGCATTTCCACCACAGCCATTTCCCTCAGATACTGGATACCCTTTTCAACTGTATCCCATCTTATCATCGCAGGCTTCAAGCCGTCTCTGAAGGGATACCTTTCCTTCGCGGCTATTAACATTCTTTCCCAGAGGGTGGCAGCCCCATCCAAACATCGACTAATTCCTCTGTCAACAGCTGGATCTCTGGCAATGGCTCCGAGTTGGCGAGCTTCATTACGATCTAGAGACAAGCTACTGGCCTCGGCGTCCCAACAGCGAACCAACCAGGAAACGAGAGTTTCACTCGGGTGCCATGTAAACTCCTTTCTTGAGCCTTGGATTTCGGTCATCTTCAGAGGCCGACGAGTAGTAATAGAGATTTCCTCTTCATCACTCTCCTCTTCATGTCTCTTAGTTTTTCCCTTTGCCTTTCTCGGTGCTGGTTTGAGGAGGGCCCCTCACCTGGATCTTCCTCCACTTCCTCCTCTTCTTCTTTTTTCCATTCTAGACGTGTGTGGACACTCGTTTCCATTTCTTGCCTTCCACCGGAGCAACTGTTATTGTTACTGGTGTCTCCTGTAACTGATCAGATGTGACTTGGGAATTCTTCCCTTTGGCCTGAACCTCGGCTCGGAAACTCTCTCTCTCCAGAACAGTATTATATAGGGTGCGGTAAGCACAAGCCAAACCCCAAATAAGTTGTGCCTGCCTAGATTTATGTAAGCCGCACTGTCCCTGACTCAAATACTGGCTTAGTTTCTCAGGGTCCCATAGGTGTTCAAGAGTGAAATCCCATGACATTGCGGGCCCCCATGCTTCTAAGATTTTTCCTAAACCTGTCCATACCCCTTGCCAGTCAGCATTCTCTGGTTTTGGAGGAGACTCCTTCTGTTTACTACGCCTATAGTGGACCACATTCAGGTAAACTGATACGAGCAGGGCTACGCTCATCAACATGAGCAGGGTTGGGCCCACATATATGAGCGTTAACTGACTATCCAAAAAATGTCTGACAAACTGAGAGGAAGAATTGGAAGAATTGGAAGTTGGTCCGAACATCGTGTAGTTTGTAAAATTGGCCATTCCATCTGGGAAGTAAATGTCAGAATTCATATCATACCACATTGCACATAGGTACCAATATAGGTACCATACAAATGTCTCTATCTATTCCATTGCGTAGTTATATATGAACAGAATTCCACGACAAGTAAGTATGACATCAATGATTGGCCAGCAGGTTATGAGTAACATTATAGCTTTGAATCCCTTACGCAGAGCCCCCACAAAAAAGAATGGGTCCATCGCTGGTGTCTGCTAAAAGGGGTTAATAAATTGAAACTACCAAGAAGAAGGGAATGAAAAACAAGAGGCACTACCCAGACCAAGCAGTGCTCAAAGTTTACAAATATCCCAGAATACTGGCAGTACGCCTGGTCTTTCAAGGTCAAGTTTTCCAGCACAAAAACCTGAACTACTGATAATGCTCCTAACAAAGCTCCCTGAGAGCAGAGAAGGAGATTTGTTCTAAAAGCTAAAAAAACTATTCCTGCATTCTCCACCAAAATCGGTCACGGCGTTAGCTAGATCAATCTATGCCCATGACAGGGGGCAATACACCCCTG
>JAPSGF010000166.1:258917-272946 GCA_035772895.1 Perdix hodgsoniae
AATCCCTGTTGGTGCGATACTGCCGTCTGTGCACCGTTTTTGTAGCAGTTGGTACCTGTTGCTCTTTCACTCTTAGCAACCCCACAACAGTCGGAACTTCTGACAGGCCAGGCAAAACAGACAGCTGCTTAATGTTGTCTGCATCGACAGCAGCTATTCCAAAGGCCCACTGATACCCTTTAGGATCCTCGAAATGTCCCCTTCTGAGATAATCAATAGCTAGTATACATGGAGCCCTGGGCCAGTCACAATGGGGTGTTTTTGCCAGTCTTTACCAGTGAGGCTTATTTCGGCCTCCAACACAGTCAAATCTTGGGAGCCCCCAGTCACTCCAGAAAAATGGATTCATTCTGTCCCCTCATGACTTGAAGGCATCAGAGTACACTGTGCACCAGTATCCACCAGTGCCTTATATTTCAGCGGTTCTGATGTGCCAGGCCGTTGAATCCACACAGTCCAATAAACTCTATTATCCCTTTCCCTCCCCTGACTGAGGGCAGGGCCCCTCTATTCATTACCTGTAATAACCAGAGCAACTGCACTGGTGGTTGATCTTCTTTGTAATTCTCTCACTCGTGCTCCCAGTAGAGGAGTACGTTGTTTGTGCCACTTCCTCATGTCTTCTCCATGGTCACGTAAGTAACACCACAAGGCAATTCATGATGTAGGATTCCTTACTGGAGCCGGAAAGTGTTTGCCTTTAACAGCTGAGATTTTTGATGGTGCACGTGAGGAAAAGGGTTCCTCCTCCTTAATTAGTTAGATTCGCATCAATTTGATCAGCTCCTTCACTAGACTCTTCTGATCGTCGTGATCTTCATCAAGCGTTTCTGATACTACTACAGGTTTGTCACGATTAATCAGTGAAGACACTTGCTCTTGCATTTTATTCAGTGAAGACACTTGCTCTTGCATTTTATTCACTTGGTCCGTTAATTGAGAGATGGCAGAAATGGAAGCACGAGTTACGGGTAGTTGCTGTTCATAGCTTTGGAGCTTAAGAATCAATTCAAAAACTAAGGGCATTCTCTGCTGATCCTCGTGTCTCTCACGCGCAGACACTAGTGCAACGGAATATCTGTCTGGTGCTGTACTTATGAGTTTCTGCCATATATCAGGCGTCGTCCTCACTTTCTCAGGGTCATGGTCTTGGTGTGGGTCATCAGGAACAAAGTTGGGGTCATACAGCATTTCCACCACAGCCATTTCCCTCAGATACTGGATACCCTTTTCAACTGTATCCCATCTTCTCGTTGCAGGCTTCAAGCCATCTTTGAAGGGATACCTTTCCTTCGCGGCTATTAACATTCTTTCTTTCTTTCTTTCTTTCCCAGAGGGTGGCAGCCCCATCCAAACATTGACTAATTCCTCTGTCAACAGCTGGATCTCTGGCAATGGCTCCGAGTTGGCGAGCTTCATTACCATCTAGAGACAAGCTACTGGCCCCGGCGTCCCAACAGCAAACCAACCAGGAAACAAGAGTTTCACTCGGGTGCTGTGTAAACTCCTTTCTTGAGCCTTGGATTTCGGTCATCTTCAGAGGCTGACGAGTAGTAATAGAGATTTCCTCTTCATCACTCTCCTCTTCATGTCTCCTAGTTTTTCCTTTTGCTTTTCTCGATGGTGGTGGTTCTGAGGACGGCCCCTCACCTGGATCTTCCTCCACTTACTCCTCTTATTCTTCTTTTTTCCATTCCAGATGCGTGGACACTCATTTCCATTTCTTGCCTTCCACGGGAGCAACTGTTATTGTTACTGGTGTCTCCTGTAACTGATCAGATGTGACTTGGGAATTCTTCCCTTTGGCCTGAACCCCAGCTCGGAAACTCTCTCTCTCCAGAACAGTATTATATAGGGCGCGGTAAGCACAAGCCAAACCCCAAATAAGTTGTGCCTCCTTAGATTTATGTAAGCCGCACTGTCCCTGGTTCAAATACTGGCTTAGTTTCTCGGGATCCCATAGGTGTTCAAGAGTGAAATCCCATGACATTGCAGGTCCCCACACACTGAGGATTTTTCCTCAACCTCCCCATATCCCCTGCCAGTCAGCATTCTCTGGTTTTGGAGGAGAGTCCTTCTGCTTACTATGCCTATAGTAGACCACCGCCAGGTAAACTGATATGAACAGGGCCACACTCATCAACATGAGCAGAGTTACGCACATATATGTGAGCGTTGACTGACTATCCGAAGAATGTCTGACAAACTGATAGGAAAATCTGGGAGTTGGTCCGAACATCGTGTGGTTTGTAAAATTGGCCATTCCATCTGGGAAGTAAGTGTCAAAATTCATATCATGCCACGTTCCATATAGGTACCAATATAGGTACCATACAGGTGTCTCTATCCATGGCCTTACACAGTTATATATGGACACAATTGTCCAACCAAAAGATATGACATTGATGAATGGCCAGCAGGTCGTGAGTAACATTATAGCTTTCAATCCCTTACTCAGCACCCCCACGAAAAAGAATGGGTTCATCGCTGGTGTCTGCTAAAAAGGGGTTAATAAATTGAATCTACCAAGAGGAGGGGAATGAAAAACAAGAGGCACTACCCAGACCAAGCAGTGCTCAGAGTTTACAAATATCCCAGAATACTGGCAGTACGCCTGGTCTTTCAAGGTCAAGTTTTCCAGCAAAAAAACCTGAACTGCTGATAATGCTCGCTAACGAAGCTCTTTGAGAGCAGAGAAGGCAATTTGTTCTAAAAGCTAAAAAAAAACTATACCCGCATTCTCCACCAAAAATCTGTCACGGTGTTAACCAGATCAATCTGTGTCTGTGACAGGGGGGGCAGTAGGCCCCTGACCCTCCCCCTCTACTCCCACTCCGGCCCCACACAAAATGGGAAGGAAGGAGGGGAAGAAAAACAACAGCGGCAACAATCTATGGAGGAAAACTTATTTTACTAACTATGATATTGGAAATGCAAAATAACACAATATAATAAGATCTAATTGAAATTGAGACTAATAAATCAAAAAAGATAGGAGAGAGAGTTTCCGAGACCAAGTCAAACCTGAAAGTCTTGGGATGGCTAGGAAAACGCAACTCCATGGGCCCACTGCAAAGCACTAAGTGAGCGTTCCCCCCCTCCGCCCCGGAAGGGTCAGATCCCATGACTTCCATCACGTATAGGGATAGGTACATGGAGCTGGAGTATTAACACTTTAGTTCCAGTGCACTACATGATGTGTTGATGTGGAATACTGAAAACCAAAAAACGTAAAACCATGACACATGGCCTTAAAATGTCCCATGGAGTGGTACTTCTTGTCTGCTTAAGAGTGAATTTTACTTCCCATTTCACTCTTCTTACAACAAAGCATTCACTTTCATATTTTTCCTGTGGACCAGTGGACTACACTGGAAATCATGTCAGTCATGTCAATCTCCCTGAACTTACTGTTCATAATTTTGTTAGTCTCACTCAGCAGCAGGAGGAACTCCCTAGAACCAGAGAATACTGAGTGGCAGGGGGTGTGGAGAGAGTTTGGAGAGATTTTTAAGAGACAGACATCTTTAGTGTCATGGAGTTTCACTCCTGAACACTTACAGAATCCTGAGAGTTTGATCGCATATTTGAGACGGAAATGTAGGGGCTCAGGCAGATCTCAGGAGGCACAAATAACTTGGGGCCTAGCTAATGCTTATCGGGCCTTATTTAGTACCATTCCTGAGAGGGAAGTTCTTGAGACTGAGAGAGAGAGTCTCAAAGCTGAAAAGGAGACACTCCTAGCTAAACTTGACGCCTTCCAGTCCAAGTGCAACACTCTCCAGTCCGAGCGCGACGCCTTCCAATCCAAGTGCGACACTCTCCAGTCCGAGCGCGACGCCTTCCAGTCCAAGTGCAACACTCTCCAGTCCGAGCGCGACGCCTTCCAATCCAAGTGCGACACTCTCCAGTCCAAGTGCGACGTTCTCCAGTCCAAGTGCGACGCCCTCCAGTCTGAGCGCGATACCCTCCAGCCCAAGCACGATGCCTTACAATCCGAGCGCGACACCTTCCAGTCCAAGTGCGACGCTGTCCAGTCCAAGTGCGACGCCCTCCAGTCCAAGTGCGACGCCCTCCAGTCTGAGTGCGATACCCTCCAGCCCAAGCACGATGCCTTACAATCCGAGCGCGACACCTTCCAGTCCAAGTGCGACGCCCTCCAGTCCAAGTGCGACGCCCTCCAGTCCGAGCACAATGCCCTCCGGTCCGAGCACGACACTCTCCAGTCCAAGTGCGACGCCCTCCAGTCAGAGCACAACACCCTCTGGACCGAGCACCACATTCTCCGGACCGAGCACCACACCCTCTGGACCGAGCACCACACTCTCTGGTCCGAGCTATGCGTCCTCCGGGGTGAACTGAATGTACTACAATTTGACCAATTACCGAGGGCACCAGATACAATGTTGGTTGCCCCTGTAAGAGGGCGAAAGACAAAACGAGTTTCAACTCAGTTGGAGAAAATGCAGAAGGAGTTAGAAGAGCGAGGGGAGTTAGGAGATCAGGGGGAGTCAGAAGACCAGAGAGAGTGAGAAGAGCAGAGGAAGTTGGAGGAGCAGAGGAAGTTGGAGGAAATAATAGAACAGTCAGAGTCAGAAGAAGAAGAGGAGCCAAAAACTAGATTTTCTTTATGAGGATTTCTAGATGGGATGGCCTCATCAACACAGTTGCCACCATCAACACCTGAGACCCTTGATAGAGCAAAAGACGAGCCAAGTATTACAACCATTATTGATGGATCTTTAAAACTGAGTGAAATTTGGGATCTAAGAAAGGATTTCACACGCCAACCAAGAGAACATATGGTCACTTGGTTGCTACGATGTTGGGACAATGGAGCCAGCAGTGTGTGGCTCGATGGCAATGAAGCTCGCCAACTGGGTGGCATTTCCAGAGACTCACGTGTGGACAGAGGTATTGGCACATGCCAAAATCGGTCCTTCACCCTCTGGAAATGGATGTTGATAGCGGTAAAAGATAGATTCCCCTTCAAACGGGACTTGGAGCCTGAGAGAAAGAAATGGACTAATATAGAAAAAGGTATCCAATTTTTGAGAGAAAGTTCCCTAGTGGGAATGCTATACAGCTCCCACTTCAACCGTAATGACCCAAACCAATTACATGATCCTGAGACAGTCCGTGTTCCACGACAAATGTGGCGTGATTTTACAAGGGCTGCTCCAGAAAAGCATGCCAGTGCACTTGCATTAGTATATGGCAAAGGGGAAAGGAAACCCCTTGTGAGTGAACTAATTGATAGACTTCAGGAACTTGAATTATTTATAAGCGCTACAGAAGTTAAGCTGGATAATTCAGCCATTGACAAGATAGTGGGAAGGTTAGACAAAACGGAGAATAATTCAGCCATTGACAAGATAGTGGAAAGGTTATATAAAATAGAGGATAAATTGCATAACATGTCCGATAAAAATGATCGCTTATAATCGTTGATTATATCACCTTGCCACGCTCTCACAATGGTAAGTATTATGTACTTACCATGGTGGAAGCAACCACTGGGTGGCTCGAAACATACGCAGTACCCCATGCTACCGCCCGAAACACCATATTAGGTTTGGAGAAGCAAATCCTGTGGCTGCATGGCACTCCAGAAAGAATTGAATCAGATAATGGTACTCATTTCAAAAACTCTCTCGTAACCACTTGGGCCAAAAATCATGGCACTGAGTGGATTTACCATATTCCCTATCACGCAGCAGCTTCTGGTAAGATTGAACGATTCAGTGGGTTGTTGAAATCTATGTTGAAAGCAATGGGTGGCGGAACATACAAAAATTGGGAGAACCATTTAGCAGAAGCCACCTGGTTGGTCAACACCCGAGGATCTAGTAATCGTGATGGTCCTAACCAATCCAGCTCCCTACGTACCATGGAGAGAGATAAGGTTCCTGTAGTACACATAAAGAGCGTGTTGGGAAAAGCAGTTTGAGTCCTTCCAGCATCTGGAAAGGGCAAACCTCTCCGGGGTACTGTTTTTGCTGAGGGACCTGGGTGCACTTGGTGGGTGATGGGCAAAAATGGGAATGTCCAATGTGTACCACAAGGAAATTTGATGTTGGGGGAGTGCCGCCAATGATTGCTTGTATATATATAGGTAGAGTCTCAGAATTTCTTTTTGTTTGTTTGTTGTTTGTTTTTTGTTTTTTGTTTTTTGTTTTTTTTTCTTGGACGAATGTCCAATTAGGTACAAGACTTAAGATAGAGTGGATTAATGTTTAGGAAACACTTTCTGTATACCTTAATTAGGCATTCTGTAAGCAACTTCTCCATCTGGGCTCTATATCGTGCACTGGCCA
The DNA here is from genome assembly GCA_035772895.1 of Perdix hodgsoniae. NCBI lineage: Eukaryota > Metazoa > Chordata > Aves > Galliformes > Phasianidae > Perdix > Perdix hodgsoniae. Next base: position 265,235 of record JAPSGF010000166.1, read on the forward strand.
TGCATGTGTAGAGCACACATGGAAAGACGTATAAGTCAAAAGGAGATCTGCTGTGGTGGTTGAGAAAGGATGAGTGCACCTTGATGTGGGGGATGCCCTACTAGCGCTACCTTTCTCCTCCACCGCTGATATGTTTTCCTTTTTTTTCTCTTTCTGGCATTTTTTCTTTTTGCCATTTCCTCGAAATTAATAAATAATAGTAAGTTAGGTTATAGAGTTTTGTTCTCAACCTAGGTAATTGTGCATGAAATTATATAAAAGAAATGACTAGTAGAATAATTAGATAGTGCAAACATATTCAAAACTTGTTTAAGTAGATGTTGCTTAGGAAGATGTTGCTCTAATTCCATTAGAGACATGTAGAAAGGAAAAAATATATATTTTCATCCCATAAGATGATTATTTTAATAATAGATGGTATAATTTCATTACAAAATATTAAAAAGTTGAATGGATTAAGAAACATTAACAGACTTTACCAGAATATGATAACTGTAAGAAATAATCACTGTAATAATTTTTAACTATAAACACAGACAAACAAACAAGCAAACAAAAACCAACTAAGGGTAAGAAGGACTATTTTGTATGAAACTCAAATGTAGTAAAGGAATGACCATCCCAGAAAGGACAGTTAAGACATTTTCTTCTAAGAATAAACTAAAGAATAAATAGACTTCTTCTTATGGTAATACACCGGTAGGCAAAGCTAGAAAACAGAATAAAGTCACATTTAGACTTCTACATATAACTGAAATTAAAAACATATAAATGCTATTTAATACTCGTTCAATGTCGAGAAAACAATTTTCTTACCAAGCAACTTCTTACTGTATTATAAATCAAATGAATATTAGGCAGGGGAAAAAAAAAAAAATTGGGATGGAAAGACTACTTTTAATATATCTTACTAAATGATGGATATCACAGAATCACAGAATTGTAGGGGTTGGAAGGGATCTCCAGAGATCATCGAGTCCAACTCCCCTGCCAAAGCAGGTTCCCTACACCAGGTTGTACAAGTGTGTGTCCAGGCAGGTCTTGAATATCTCCAGAGAAGGAGAATCCAAAACCTCCCTGGGCAGCCTGTTCCAGTGCTCTGTCACCCTCACCATAAAGAAGTTCTTGCACACATTTGTGGGGAACTTCCTATGCTCCAGTTTCTGGCCATTTCCCCTTGTCCTGTCTCCACACACTGATGAAAAGAGTCCGGCCTCGCCATTCTGCCCCCTGCACCTTAGATATTTCTAGACCCAGATCAGGTCCCCTCTCAGTCTTCTTTTCTCAAGAAGAAAAGAAACAGACCCAGTTCACTTAGCCTTTCTTCATAGGGAAGATGCTCCAGGCCCTTCACCATCTTTGAGGCCCTCCGCTGGACTCTTTCCAAGAGATCCCTGTCTTTATTGTACTGGGGAGCCCAGAACTGGACACAGTACTCCAGGTGAGGCCTTACCAGGGCAGAGTAGATGGGGAGGATCACCCATACATACATATATACATATATTAGTCTGAAAGCTGGAGGTGAAGTGAGTTATTTTCTTTATTCTTAATTCTTAGTTCTTTAATCTTTTATTTTTCATTCTTCATTCTTATTATTTATTCACCTTTCCTATTCCATCACTGATGCTTTGTGCTCTTCTGTCCCTAACCCTGAAAGAGAAAGGAAGTATCTCATCATGACTTGATAATATATTTTGGAGATCAGAGATTATTATGGTTTCTCTTGTTTTACAAGATAATCGTTGTTCTTTCAGTTACTCTGTCAATAGCAGCTTTGCAAGATTGCTTTGTTTTTACCAGAATTTTTTTACTGTGACTTCGTTCTTGTGTATTTCACCTTTCTCACATGTGTTTCTATTGCCATTTTTTCTACTTTGTCACATTGTTCTTGTGTTTATTAACAGTATCTGCTATGAAAGTAATGCCTCCTATTTTATTATGCTGATCTATGATGTCAGAAGTGGATGTTGGTTCTATGTCACTAGAGGTTGAACCTTCCCTCCAATATTCTGGTAAATTTTATTGCCTTGGAATGGATGACAGCAGAGGGGCAGTTTGGCAAAGTGGCATCTGACATGTAAGTGTGAATAAAGCAAAGGTGTAGAGCTGAATTCCTTAGTGTAGGAATATTTGCATATGCTGACATTTGTCAACACTCTCTGAACATTTATGAAGACCAAAGAGTGGATGTTGGCAAAGTGAGACAAAGTGGCAAAGTCAGTGTTACATTTCAGCAGTGATGACAGAGACAGTGAGTCACCTCCATTGAAGTAAATTTTTATGAGCATGGCATATAGGCTCTGGCTTGTTTCTGGAAAAATGCGTAGCTAATGACAGTAAATATGATGAAAAAGAGCATTTTGTAGCTGAGAATTTGCTCTATTAAATTGTGTTATTGAGCTCTTTATAGCTGTTGTAGTTTCCATGGAAATAAATGCTAACACTTTCAGAGTCACCGATGTGCACTGTTATTTGCTATACTGTTATTATGTGCTTTTGTCTAGAATCATGGTATTCAAATATAGAGCTGTATGTTATTCATATACATAGTTCATAAACTAAAAAAATGATATTTGAGATTGCATTAAGAATTAGTTGTTGAGATTCTCAACATTAAGATCCCTTACCTGCTTCATATTCAGTATTTCAGGTTAAAATATAATTTTTGTGTTTGTTTTACTACACTATAGAATTTAAGAGACACGATAATCAATCCCTACAAAACAAATCAAGCAGCATTTTATTTGGTATTATCCATAATACTTGAGAGTAGATTCAGCTCTCCCATGCTTGTTATCAAAACAGTTACACAAACTCCTTCAAAATATAAAATAGGGATTAAGCTATCAGCTGACCACTGTAAATGGTTTTAAGTCAAACAAGTGTTTGAACTCAGTGCTTGGTCTTGTTTATTTAGCAGCATAGACATACTCACTGGTTTCTAGTTTGGACTTTATGAACTGTTTTGAGAAGCCTAGTGCTTATAAAGTGAAGACAAGTGTGTCACAAAGTTATCTCTAGATATATCTGTGTCTGTGACAGGGGGAACAAAGGCCCACAGGCCCACCAGTCTGAAATGTGGGGATGGAAGGGAGGGGTTGTCAACAGTTTATGGGTCAGTTCAGTCTGGTCCTGTGACTGATGGGGTAAGAGGATCCATGGACCCATGTCCTGGGAAAGGGGAAAGGGCAAAATGGAGAAGGGTGGAAAGATGGGTGATGGACCTAAAAACAGAACAGGCAATGATCCAAGGAGGAAAGTTATTTTACTAAATACGATATCAGAATGCAAAGCAACACAATATAATATAATATAATGGGATTTGAAGCTAATAAATCAAATAAAATGAGAGAGACTGTCCACAACTGAAGGCCTTACTTTAATGCTGAAGGCGAGATATGTAGGGAGCATACAACCACAGGCAAGCAGGAAGGGAAATAAAAAGTGATGTCTCATGACTTGAGGATAGTTTTTATCTTTCCCTCTGAACAGAAAGTGGAAACGGAACAGTGAACCACCTGGGAGATACAGTTATTATCTTCTGAGAACCAGGTACCCGGTAAAACTGACAATCCATGGAACTGGAGCATTAACTCTTCCAACTTTCAGTGCTCTACATGATATTATAATGTGGAATAACAAAAGTTATGTTTTTTAACAAAACCATGAAAAAGTGTTTCTATAGGGACTATACAATTCAATCCATTCCCTCATAACATGCTTCCTAGGCCAGTATCACATATTATCATATCACATCACATATCACATATCATATCACATATCACAACATATTGCATGTTATTTCATTTATGGTATTTCATTTGTGGGAACAATCTGTATTCAGCTACTACAACAATCACCACAGTATCCACAAGAGCTATTACAGAATCAAAGTATCATAGGGGTTAGAAAGGACCACTGGAAATCAACTAGTCCAATGCTCCCACTAAAGCAGAGGAAAATGCAGAGGAAAGCATTCGTATGGGTTTTAAATATTTCTAGAGAGGACTCCCCAAGTTATCTGGGCTGTTTGTTCCAGTGCTCTGTTATCCTTAAAGTAAAGAAAATAATCCTCACATTCACATGGATCTTCCTATGTTCCAGTTTGTGTTGGTCCCTGGTTCTGTTGCTGGGCACCCCTGAAAAAAAACTGGCCCCACCCTCTTGACATCCACCCTCAACCTGCTGGCCATGCTCTTTCTAATGCTCTCCAGGATATCATTAGCTTTTTTTGGGCATAGTGGCTCAGAGCTGGTTCATGACCAACCTGTTGTCCGTAATTACATGCAGATCTTTTTCTGTTGAGCTCCTTTTCTGCGGGTCACCCCCTAACTTGTACTGTTGTATGTGGCCATTCCTACCAAAGTGTCTAGTTCTCCCTGAATGACAGCACAGTCTCTGGTGCATCAGCCACTCCCACTCTATCATCAGTTAATTTATTGAGGGTGCACTCTATATCTGGGTCACTGATGAATATGTTCATATTTTCCATTGTTTTACCTCTAACTTAACACAAACCATTTTGTTTCCTATCTATTTACTCTTTCTTGTAGACACAGTTACTGTTATTATTCAGTATTTTCTGAGGCCTTTCTATTTCTAGTGCCTTGGCAGCAGTGTTCCTTCCAGTATCCTCTCTATTGTCTCAGATAAGTGCTAAAAAATCCACTGAAGCTTCCTTAGGTCTGCTTTCTTCTTGGAATTGGATGTTTTTCCCCTTCCTTTTCTATGAAGATTTGAATTTATTGAGATGTATCTAACAATTACAAAATGCCCATTTGCTGTGTGTCTTCTGTAATGTGTTTTAAGGTTAGGTGAGGTAAAGTAAGAGAACAAGAATGAACTGAAAAAGAGAAGCACCTCATTTCCTAGTATCTCATATTGTGGTTAATAGTTGCTCATTGCTTATACAGTATGGCATAGAAGCAGCTCCCTTGAAATTCTGTTTTCTTTGCCTATTAGTCAGATATGACATTACTCAAGATTCTCACAATTAGGAGGATCATAGGTGAACTAAAAGAAAATTACTTTTATTGTGCTCAGCATAATGACCACAGCTGTGTTCATTCATTTAAGTCAACCGAAATAATCAAGTAAAAATAATGATTGTGTCTAAATAGAGCCACATTAACTCACAAATGATTGTTTTATCAGTTTGAATGACTAAGGTAAATTACCAAATTTAACAGAATTAACCTACATACATTTTAATATGATTCATACAGTTCGTACCTATTGAATTATTATTTACCTATCCCAAGCTTTTTAATGAAGATCTTAATTTATTATTCTTCTTTTCAAAATTCCTGTCTTCTATTTTTCAGGGAGTTCCTTTATAAACAAAGATTTTCTTTGGCCTTTTTTAATATCTAACAGGAATCAGTTATTTTCTAGGAGACTTCATTTGAATCTAACTTTTAAACTTGAGCTTCTTACCAGCCCTTGAAATGATCACAAAATAGGAACTCTCATCCAGAAAATGTCATGAACATTCAAGACTGTGGAAATGACAATGGACCTTGAAGTCACCTTTGTTATATTACAGATTACAAATTTACTAATCCCTGGCACTGGTGTGGCCAGGCTATATACTGGCCAAAATAAATATATTAGTCAATATTTAGTAGGCTTTGAAATTTCCCTTTGATGTTTTTTGTTTGTTTGTCTGTTGTTTTGTTTGTTTGTTTGTTTGTTTGTTTGTTTGTTTTGTCATTGTTTGTGGTTTTTGTTTTTGTTGTTTGTTTGTTTTGTTTTCCATAAAGGAAGTCAAATTTCACAAAGCAGGATGCTTTTACTTGATTCTGGTCTGAACAATCTGATACGATATGTGTGACAAAATGCCATCAGTCTGCCCCCACCCTAACTTCACCAGCTCCTGCTCGGGGATTAGTGAGAGGTCTCATGTGCCCTCCTTATCCCATGACACAAGAAGCCTCTCCACCACCCTGGGTCTGTCAGACTACTATCCCCAGCTGGTTATTTAACTAAATACCAAAATATAAAGCTACAGCCCTTATTTCTCCAGAGATTCAGGTAAATAAAAATTAGTGTATATTAAATCAGAACTGCACAGGAAACAGTAGGAAAATTTAGTGGAAAAATCTCCCAAGTTTGGTTTCCCTATAAAAATTGTTTCTAGTTGATCCCAGTTCTGCTGTGACCTTTCCTTTCTGCTTCTTTGTGAAGATTTGTGTTAAGAGAGCTGGAATTGGAACAGGAAGGACAGTGAGTGTTTCAAAGCCTGAAATGACACTTGAAAATTCTGGAAACTTGAACTACAGTTGAAACCAAAGGACTGTAGAGATGCTACCAAATTAGGAATTTTTTCCTTCTTTTTCTGTGCCTTCAGTAGTCATGAAACGCTTAATCAGCTGCATCAATAATCTGATACTTTAATACAATAACTTCTGTATGAAGCTGATGAGGGGTCTGGAGCACAAGTCTTATGAACTGCAGCTCAGACGATTGGGATTGTTTCATCTCGATAAGAAGAGGAGCCCTTATCAGTCTCTAAAACTACCTGAAAGGAAGTTGTGGTGCAGTGTAAGTCAGCCTCTTCTCCTGTGTGAGTACCAACAAGACTAGAGGGAACAGCCTCAAGTTGCGCCAGGGAAAGGTTCTGAATGGATATTAGAGAAAAATTATTCTCTCAAAGAATGGTCAGGTGCTGGAATAGGCTGCCCAGGAAAGTGGTTCAGTCAGTATCTCTGGAGGTGTTCAAGAAATGTTTAGATGATTTACTAAGGAGCATGGTTTAATAGAGAAATATTACTAATAGGTGGATGGTTAGACTAGATAGTCTTAGAGGTCTTTTCCAACCTTGGTGATTCTATGATTCTGAGTATGAACCTTTCTTCTCTGAAATAGGTTTGAACTCCCATTTAATTCATTTGTAATCCAGTTTCTTTACCTTTTTTTTTTTTTTTTAAGAAGATGTAATCTCCAGTGAGAGCTCATACTATTTTGAAGTTTTGTTTTAGCAAGACACACTTCTCTGATTTATTAACACAGTTTACGATCATATCATAAGTAATTAAACTAAAAATTCACTTGTCAAAATAAATGAGTGCAGAATATTCTGTGAAGAAAAAACTTTCATGATAATTTGTATTGTGGATACTACTAAAAATCAAAAAACCCCCACAACATTCTGGACATTTTTCCTGGCAGTATTGAGGATTACTATTTCTTCATTTTATTACAATGTCATTCAAGAAGCAATTAGAAAGTTCCAATTTCACTCATTTTCAAATGAAACATTCTGGAAAAAAAAAAAAAGAGAGAGAGAAAGAGAGAAAGAGAGAAAGAGAAAGAGAGAAAGAGAGAAAGAGAGAAAGAGAGAAAGAGAGAAAGAGAGGAAGGAAGGAAGGAAGGAAGGAAGGAAGGAAGGAAGGAAGGAAAGAAGGAAAGAAGGAAAGAAGGAAGGAAGGAAAGAAGGCAAGAAGGAAAGAAGGAAAGAAGGAAAGAAGGAAAGAAAGAAAGAAAGAGAAAGAAAGAAAGAAAGAAAGAAAGAGAGAAAGAAAGAAAGAGAGAAAGAGAGAAAGAGAGAAAGAGAGAAAGAGAGAAAGAGAAAGAGAGAAAGAGAAAGAGAGAAAGAGAGAAAGAGAGAAAGAGAGAAAGAGAGAAAGAGAAAGGAAGGAGGAAAGGAGGAAAGGAGGAAAGGAGGAAAGGAAGGAAGGAAGGAAGGAAGGAAGGAAGGAAGGAAGGAAGGA
>JAPSGF010000166.1:273046-295750 GCA_035772895.1 Perdix hodgsoniae
GAAAGAAAGAAAGAAAGAAAGGAAGAAAGAAAGAAAGGAAGAAAGAAGTTTTGAAAACATCTCTCAATTGCTTGGCCCTGTAATTACATATCACCATTTCAAAGGGTAATATAAGATTCCATCTTGATTACCTTCAGGAACACAAAAAGTCTGCATAACAAGGGAGAGAAATAAATGTCATTTAGCAAGGCTTTTGGCAGATTCTTGTATTTAAATTTGTAAATTGCAGTCTGAATAGGCAGGCAATTAGGCACATACAAACTGGATGGCTGGGCCTGGAAAGTTATTTTCAATGTGTTGCACTCTGCCTGCAGGGTGGTAGCAAGAGGAGTACTGCAAGGATCTGTCTGAACTGGGACTTTCAGCTAGTGACCCAGAGGAGGTGAAACTGAACTTTGATATTCAAGGTGGCAACTATTTGTGGGGGGTGAAGCTGCTACACTAGAACAGACTAATTCTCCAGAGTGACCCAGACAGGACAGAAAAATGGATCAGCTGGAACTGCTTGATATCCAACAAGAACAAACGTGAAGCCTTGCCCCTGGGAAGGACCCCTGGCAACAACAAACGCTGGGGAATGTCAAGATGGAGCTTCTTTGGGAAGAAGGCCCCAGAGGGGGACTGGGGTAGTGAGCAGAATGTGAGCCAGCAATGTATGAAAGCAGCAGAGATGGCTATCATCATCTGGAATTGTGTTAATGAGAGCACAGACAGTATTCCCCAGTATAGTAAAGACATTGATAAACTGAGCCGAGGCTACAAGAGCACCACCAGAATGACTGAGACTGTTTCACTTCTACTGTAAGGAGGGCCTGAGGCTTCCAGACTGAGTTCGAGTTCAGCCTGGAGAACAGATGTCTGTGGAGTCCTAACAGCAACTGCCTATACGCAAGGAGTTGTGATCAAAGAGATGGAGCCAGGTTCTTTACAACAGTATGTGGAGGGAGGATGAGAGACAATGGGAAAAGTTGAAATAAGGAAGTTCCTCTTTCCATATGATGACAGAGGTTTTCAAAACCTCTGAGGCGAGGCCCTGAGAAACCTGTCCCGACTTCAAAGCTTCTTTACTTTGAGTGAGAGTTTGGACTAAAGATTGAGTGAAGTTTCTTAATGCATGAACTGTACTATGGTCCTCATTTTATCTGGACAAAGAAAGACAGAATCAGAAAATTTAAGAGGTGTTCAATCAATAATTTCTGTGAGCACTCTTCATAAAAAGCTTGGAATAAGCTGTGACTGTCACATCTCATCAATTTACTGAGATTTAAAAAAAAAGTCATTTTGTTTGATTTTTTTTTTTCAAAAAATGGCCAATTACATTCAATGATCCATGTTACCAGATCAGTTTGTAAAATGTTATTAGCATTTCAACTTTTATTCCTATCCATGTCTTACTTTACAAAAAAAAAAAAAAAAGCAGGAATAAAAATACATTTAAAACATTAGTAAAGAATGTAAACAAACAAACAAACATATTTAGACTACAAAATTAATTTTTTTACTCACCATGTATTTTAGTTCTTTTTTTTTTTTTTAATAATCAAAATGTCAGGCATTCTTTCATTTTCAGTGTTTTTGGATATTTTTAATTTTATTTTCAATTTCCTCCATGGACTTAAAAAAACATTTTCTGGTAAATTATCATAGATTGCTTGTTTGTTTGTTTCTACAATTTGCTCATTATTTTCAATAAATTCTAGATTTAAATAACACAGATTCTACACATTAACTCAAAATTTGCAGAATCATCAATCATTCTTTCTAAATTAATAACAGAGTCACAGAGTGCCAAAAGTCTGATTATGTAAACCTGGTTTATGCTTCTTATTTATTTGTTTGTTTGTTTGTTTGTTTGTTTGTTTACGGATTCTGATACTTGTCAGTACTTCTTCTACCTTCTTGTATAGTTTCTTTACTTCTTAAAAATGAATAAATATGTAGATAAATAAAAGTCCTGCAATGACCTGTTAAAGAGTCTTCGGAAAATGCAGTGCACTTTATAATCTGTTTATCTTTTATTCAAAATTTTGATGATACATCTAAATAATTCTAATAGATTAGATGAAAAGATAAGTACTCATCTACTTTCTTACTCATTTTGTTAATATCTCTTCAATTGCTACTCCTGTTCCTGAAGGCAAAAATGAGAATATTTAAGCTATAAAAATAAGGATATTTATGGCAATTTTATTTCAAGTGTATTTCAGGTAAATGAGCATGGTAGATTCTTAAGACTTTTTTTTTTTTTTTTTTTTTCCAATTACAAATAATAAATGTTTTATATTACAGTTAATAATTAAAAACAACTGGAGCTCTTTTTGTGTGTGTGTGTGTTATTTCTGTAGTTTTGCACATTGTTGTGCAATTTTACATTATTTCCATAATCTATCTTTGTAATATCATAAGTTTTGTTTGTTTGTTTGTTTGTTTTTGAAAGATACAAGAGAATTTTAATAAGCAATCATGACATTCTTCTTTGTATAGCAAACTATTTCTGTTGGCTACATATTTTTCTTGATCCAAATGAAAAGTATGTTGCCACCTAGGTCATAGCAGTGGCTCAGTCCATCTGGTATTTTTACTACAGCAACTCCCAGTGATGGGAGAGTCCATGAAGAAGGTGGGTAAACTTTCTTGTTTTCTACAGATCCTTACTGTTTCCCCAAATTCATGGTAGTTGTATTGTACATGGATGTTTCTTCTTGTATCTGTTGATGATTCTGCTGTTAACAAATGTATTTAATCCCATATTAAGCTTTCTGATATTGCCTGCATTTATTACCTCCTAAGACAGTAGGCTCATGGGAATTATGCAAAGACACATTTTTTAAATTTCATCTATTTTAAATGACTTATTAGATTATTTATCACATTAATTATTTTTAAACCTTGATAAAAATCCTCAGCTTTTTTCATTCTGAAGTTAATCCCTTTTAATTGTCTCTAACTTAAGGCAGCTATCCCATATTCTACATTCAGTTATTATTCTCTGTAACTTTTCTGCTGTATTCATCCTGAGATGCAAACACCAGAACTGCATAGTTTTTAAGATGTGAGTATGAGGTTTAGTAAAACAACTAAATAACTATCTCCAGTGTATTCTCTTTGCCTTTATTGATTATACAAATAATGTTTGCATTCTTTTTGTTTGTTTATAATTGTTTATTGAATATTGTTTGTTTTATGCATTTTAGGTAGATTCTATACATTGTGTCAATAATATCAGACAAATCTGCAGCAATGACTCTAAGATCTGCTGACCAGTGAGCGCTAGCATTTTTAGTACTGCATATATTGTTTAGATAATATTTTTTTCCTAAAAGCATTATCTTAAATCTTTTTTTTTAACTTCAGACACATCTTCAGTTGCACACATGCAGTTTCTGAAATCTTCTGTATGCCTTTTAGGATGATAAATAAAGTTTTTAATAATTTTAATAATTTTTTTTTAATAATTTTGATTTAAATAAGAACTTCTGTGAATTTTTGTAGTGAACCTCTCAGAACAGATTTAATTCATTAAGGAAAGTAATTTTTACTGCCATTTTATACTTTTTTAAAGAGGTGCAGTAGATTATCCACTTTAATTAAATCATTTTGCAGTTAACATCTGGGGACCCTCGTTACTTTCTCAAATCATTGCTCGAAAAGTAATCTTTATTAAAGCAAACAAACAAACAAACAAATACAAAACAATAAAAAGCCAACTTCCTATTACATTCACCTTTTCTTTACTTCACCATGCCTTTGAAACTTATGACATGTCATCTTGCTATCTTTTTCTTCACTCACGTTTCATCTGGAAAAACAAAATCTAAATTATTTTCTATTTGACAAATAATATTGAATTTGGCTTCTTTACACATTAGTTCAACCTGCAATGATGAAAGGAAACAAAAAGTTAACCAATTAAATCTAATAAAATTTCTAGCCCTACTTGTCCTTACATTTTTTTTTTCTTTTTAGTTTGTGAATAGTTTATGTAGTGCTACCAGTAACCTTTTAAGCATTATGCACTTTATTCCATTACAAAATATCTCATTTTCCTTCTCCTTCTGTATATTTTCTAGTTTATCTAAACACCTATATAAAATTGCACAGTTCTGCATACCACACTATGGTTTGAACAACCTTATTACAATTTTGCTTATAATTCTCATTTGTTTGCTTCCTATACTTTTGTCGTTTCAGATGTAAAAACACGTTACTGCTAAACTTCATAAGCAATATGGATAATACAGCTATTACTGTATCCCAAACTTAAAGGAATTTAGCTTTTTCTTTATACTAGCAATCTACAAAATGGATATGTAATGTACAGGTGTAATTTTTGTGTTCCTTTACAAACATTCCATGCAAATAAAGTTATTTTTTCTTTTTATTTTCTTTTTATTTTCTTTTCTTTTCCTTTTTTTTTAAGAAACACTTTTAATATATTTAATATAAGACTACTTAGACATACCTAGGGATATTAAGAGCACAGTTCAACTTGGTAAGTGTTCAAGTGACACTTACAGTATCCACATACTATAAGTAAAATTCACAAAACTGCTGACTACTTTTGTAGTTGCTTAAAGTCTTTCAGTGGAATGAATAATGAAAGACCAAAGTCTTAACCCATCTTTGATATGAAATGACAAGAATTTGTTCTCATCTTTACCACTACAGCTTATCTCTCCCTAGAGACTGATTTTTTTGAAAATGTCTTGTTGGAGCAACTCAAAACAGAAACAGGGACTGAGGTGAAAATCAAGTGTGGCCAAAACAAGGTCATGGGGCTGTGTGTCATTCTTGCTATTTAAACTGTATAACATTTCTCGATATGTCTTGTTCCATTCCAAGTAGCACTCACTGATGCCGTGCTTGTAAGAATATTAGCAATGGCCAGAGTCTGTTCTAGTAAGCAGCATGAATTCAGTCATGCAGTGGGAATAAAAGGAAAAAGAGTTCATTCAAGCAGAATTGTGCCATTTCCTCTTACATTTAAAGACAAGAACAAAAAAACTATTTTTATTTACTGGTATCATAGTGAAGCACATATGAAAGTATGTTTCTGAAAGAGAAAGAAAATCGTACATCCCACCAGATCATGTCCTGAATTCTGGTATGTATAAAAATAAATAAATAAATAAATAAAATAAAAAAATCAGTAACAATTTTCAACTACAGCTACTTTTTCTTACCCTAGATATCTTCCAGCAATGCTGTCCCATGAGTCTGAGAAGTTAGTAAAAATGTATAGCAGACAGTTGTCACAGTTTTGGTACAGTTCAGATTAGTTCCGTGACTAATGGTGTGGAGGGACCTATCCCATGTCCTAGTAGAGGAGAAGAGGTTATGGAAAAAGTAGGGAGATGGGCCTAAAAACAAAGCACCAACAGCAAGCTAAGGGAGAAAACTAATTTACAAAATATGATATAGGAATGCAAGACAACACAACATAATACAATATAATTGGAATTATAGCTAACAAATCGAGTAAATGAGAGTTCCCCAAAACCAAAAGCTTAGCTCTGTTGCTGAAGGAGAGACAGCTATGGGGCACACACAGGAGAGATGAGTAGAAAGAGCATGTCCTGTGACTCGGAAGAAATTTTATCTTTCCCTCTGAACAGAAAACAGAAACAGAACAATAAAAGTCTTCTGAGAGCTGTAATTTTTCTCTTGTGAGACAGGTGCCTGGAATGATCAACAATCCATGGGACTGCAGCATTAAATATTTAAAACCCAGTGTACTACACGATGTTATGATGTGGAATACTGATAACAAAAATCATAGAAGTGTGATGACAGTTTACAAGAATTTTTATCAACTTGGCTTTAAGTATGGTGAGAGCATATTTAATCACCTTTGATTTAGCGTGTGTGAACATTTTCCCAATGTCATTATAAATTATATAGGAACTTAAACAATTTATGTTACCGTTTTTAGGTAATTCTAAATTAAAAATATTTGTTATGTCTTTAAAATCTATTTTTATATACAACACTAAGAAAACAGCAACCACGTGACAATATTATATGAAATATTAATACAAGTCTTATGATTAGAAATATAAACTTCTTATTTCAATTTCTAACTGCTGTTAGAAATTGAAATAAGAACTTTCTATTTCTAACAGCAGCTGAGAGTATTTCAATAGAATCGCTGTTTATAAGTAATTTTAATTACAACAGCTGAGCTTCAAAACTTAAAAAAAAACTTTTTTCTTTTTCTTTTTCTTTCTTTTTTTTTTAACCTATTAAACTTGTGTTTATATCACATTTTAGTTTATTAAGTTTGCTTATATAAAATTATGTATGAGCTTTTTCACATGCTTTTGTTTTAATCTTTACATTTGAAAGAGAGAATTAAAGAAGAGTGATGGTTATTAGACTTATAGAATAATAATTAAAAAAAAAGTTTTCATTGTACATCATTTATCTTATTCAAATTTATAGGATAAATTTTACATCTTATTTATTCTAATTTCAGGATAAGGCATGAATTTTAAATTGAATTATTCTAAACAGATAAGTGAACACATGAGTTCATACTTCAATTTTAGTATTTGCATTTGTGACCGTATCTTTCTTCTCCTTCTCCTTCCTCGCCTTCCCTTTTGCTCTCTTCCCTTAATGCAAAGTTTTTTATCTTTTTGATTTTCAATATGGGGAGAGAATGCATGTTTTTATTTCCTTCTCTCTGTTGAAAATGTCAACTTTTGGTTCCCCTGTGCAGTCAAAGAGTTTTAAAATGATGATCCATTACTCACTTCACCTTTGTAAAAGGGGAATTTTCCCTGTAGAATTAAATATGGTTAAAATAGATTTTTGGATGCTAAGGGTAGTTTCAGAGTTTTATTATCAGAGATATTCTCAGATAATTTTTTATACCTAGCCTCTTCAAATAGCTAATTTGTTTTTTATATATACCCAAGTAGTGCAGTCTGTTAATTATATTGAAACCTTGTCAAAATTTTATTGTTATTTTATGCAATTTTTTTGCTTCCACCCCCTCTCCCCATCACCATTATATTTCTGTAAATTTTATCTTTTCCAATTTGTCACTTTCCTATGAAATTTCTTTGTGTATTCACTAAGCTTTCTTGTTATTTCTGTTAACCTGGATTTTCATCCACTTAGCCTCTATTATTTATTTAGCATTTTTATCAGTCTTTGAAAATCTGTTTTTGCCTCTTTAGTGCCTCATTTATCTATGTACACCTTGAAATTGGAATATTGCTACAGTGAGGTTTATCTTATAAATATTAAAGACATAATTTTACTTTTTTTTTTTTCATGTTAACTATGTCTATAATAAGAAATTAAATATGCATCTGATGAATGGCGTAGAACAACCAAAGTCCATACCAGTCCAAAATTTTATTCTCGAAAGCAGGTGACCAAACATAAACTGTTTATTGGGAATGCTGTCTAGTCATGCTAATTCATGCACTATGCTTAGGAATACTTTGGGAAAATAGCGCTTGTCATGGGAGTTGTCAGAGGCCAAAAGTATTTCAATATGCAGTTCATCTTTTATCAAATGAAGGAGCTAAACTTTATTCTTTCAGTATGTTTGCAGAAGCTCATATTCAACTTTCCTGTCTATAGGAACTTCAAAGAAATTTAATGCTATTAATAATCTAGAATGGCATAATATCCCATTAAGATGTAAAACTATGAAGATAGCAATTGTGTATTGCCTAAGACTAAGAATTTCAGAAGATTAGAGGGCGAATTATTATAAAAAATATTATATTATAAATATATATATATTATTAAAAAATAAATAAATAGAAATCTGCGATAGCAGATCTTTTCTTAATGAGCTGCTCTGACTGTTGTCTCCTACCTTATTCCAACCATGCCTCAGTATCATCCAGTGCAGCAGAGCAAAAAAATAAATCCCTGGATATATTTTCAATTAATCAGTTTATGCTTTCAGTTTTCACTTGTCTTACATCTTTGATAGAGTACGTAATTATTTTTCTTGGTCCTTAAAAATAAACTCTAGTTAATTCCCTTTCATAACTCTACAAGGAAAATAAAATTGTTCCTTACATTTCTTCAGTCACTGTAAAATAAAAAGTGTCACAGAGTTAACTAGATCAATCAGTGTCCGTGACAAGGGGGCCCTTGGGCCCCGCCTGGCCCTACAGAATGGGAAGGACAAGGGAAAAGGGGTAGGGAGATGGGAGCTGGGCTCAAGGAAGGAAAAAGTACAGCAACAATGATCTATGGAGAAAAACTTATTTTACTAACCATGATACTGGAATGCAAGATAACACAATATAATACAATCTAATTGAAATTGAGACTAATAAATCACATATAATAGGAGAGAGAGAGATAGTTCTCAAGACCAAGTCAAACATGAAAAGCTTGGCACAGCTAAGAAAATGCCCTCCAACACCCACTGCCAGGCAGTAAGAGACCACCCAACCGGGAAGGCCAGATCCCATGGCTACCGTGATGTACAGGGGCAGGTACCTGGAATTTGAGGATTAACACTTTAACTCCCAGTGAACTACATGATATTATGATGTGGAAAACCAAAAACTAAAAAACAAAGCCATGACAGAAAGGGAGATGGAAGTCCAGCTAGATGACAGGTCAGAGCAGGTCACATTGGACAAACTCCACTGCCAGAACTCTGTCTGTAATTCATATAAAGAACTTAATTATCTTAAGAGAACAAGAAAATTGTAACTGAGGGGACTGTTTTATCTACAGTGTCATTTTTCCTCATAGTGTCTGGTATGATCATTTATTTATTTGTTTGTTTGTTTGTTTATTTTGTAGAATTGATTTGAATTTGACTATCTTTGTCAAAACAAAGGAACAAAGAAACAAAAAGAAAATATTTTGTATTATCTTGATCTATTTTCAGTGTGCTAATTTTGATGATTGAATTGGTAGAACAGGATTTTTAAGGAATCAAATCTATATTAATATATTTATATAATATTATATAAATATAAAATGTTTATAATATTTTACATTAATATATTATATTTACAAACTTTTCTCCACAATCAATTAATGTTTATATTGGCTACTGAATTCTGGCATATTATTTTATGACCCCAGTTTACAGATTTTTTCACAGTGTAGCAAAATTTTCAAATGTCTGAGACAAATTTTAAATTATGATGTATGAAAATTAGACCTGGATCATAGAGGGCAAAATCTTGGGGGTATTTCACTGTTGAATTCACCTTGTAGAATTAATCAGTTTCCTTGAAAATCTATTACTCTTGGATATATAAAGTTTATTTCTCAGAATAGTATTTTATTTTCCAAACTTGGTTAGTTAGACTTGTTTTTCAATATAAGATAAATGTTATCAAGACCGAGGTTTATTAAAGATACATTAGTTCTGTGAATATGCCCAAGTATATCTTCTGAAAAGCTGTACATATCTAATTATATGTAGATTAGGTACAACTTATTTTCTTGAAATAAATTTAACTGAGGAAATATTCAATCTGATTGGAAAAGTACTTTCTAATAATTTCTTTCCTTTTTATAGGAAGGGTATAGAGAAATTTTGGTTGTAGTATCTGGGCAAAATAATTTTCCTCAGGAAAAAAAAGAAAAAAAGAAAGAAAGAAAAAAGGTTTTTCTAATGCATTGAATATAGTTTTATTCAACATTTTAAAAATTAAAATAAGGATAATAATATCCCAATGAAAATTGTGTTTGTAATTTTGTAATTCTTTTCAAGAATTTGCAGTGTCAAGCTTGTTTTAGATCCCTTTTTCCTTTTTTTTTTTTTTTTCCCCTCTCCTTTCTCATTAATTAACAGAACAGCTTCAGAAAATCAATTATGAAAAATAATGTAACAACATAAAGGAAAATCATATTGATCACCACAAATCAACTTGTTTTCCAAAATTTCACATACTGGAGTACAGTCCATAACTTCTTCATTCATTAGTGGTAAGACTAGGAGGAAGGGCTTCAAACTAAAAGGTTAAATGTTAGATGGAAATTCCTTACTCAGAGCGTGGTGAGTCACTGGAACATGTTTCCCAGAGAAGCTATGGACCCCATCACTGGAGGTGTTCAAGGCCAGGTTGTATAGAGCTCAGGACAATTTAGTGGGTTGCAAACCTGCTCATTAGAGGGGAATTGAAGCCTCACGACCAACAAGGTTCTATCCAACTCAAGCTGTTCTATGATTCATAAAGCAGAATTACTTAGTTAAAGATAATAATTAACAAAAGATAGCTTTCAATCTGACCAAATTAATTTTAATAGGCATTTCAGTTTTTCTCAGAGGGCGAAGATATATTTTCCAACCTGTTTTATTAACCCTAAATTGTTAATGAAAAATGCAGTTTTATGTGAAACTTCTTTGGAACCACTCAGACTGTGCAGATAAATCCTTGGATAAAATTACACGATGCTACATATATGGCCTGTGTAGCACTGGAGGGATATTATAAGCTTTACAAAGGTTATAAAGTAATAATATACCAAAAGATGTTAAAGGTCTGAATGAAGAAGGATAAAGGAATTGCATATCATAAATTCAGTTGTTCTCATTTCAATACTACTGGAATGGAGATAATGGTTTCCAGGAAGAATAGTTTTCCTATAGAAACAGTCAGGCATTTAAACACTGATCAATTTAAGTGAAATTTCTGACAGTTATGAGTAGGATCCTCATGTATTAAAGACAGATCTCTTTCATTAGAATGAATAAAGGTGGCAGGTGGACGTGAAGGGCTCATAATTGCCTGTTCAGAAATGAACTCCGTGATTCCTTCCAAGAGTTTTCCTAAGTAGGTTAGTTGCTTAGGTGTAATGTTTGGTGTTAGTTTTGTTAAAAGGAAGTAAAAAATAAATAGATTTTAATCCAAAATATATCCTGTTTGATATGTATCCAAAATCCAAAATATACCCCTGTTTGAATTAAATAAGTCCAATTGCATCACATTTATCTGAGTTAGAGCTACTAAGAATTTTGCTACCTGGTTTGATCATTATTAGCTTCAGAGCTTGTTGATCACACATCACTGATTTAGGTTCTCATGATCAGCCTTCAGGTATCGGTATTTTCTCCATCTCCATATTATTGCAGGGAGGCATGGCTTAGATAACAAATTTTAACTCAGGACAGACGTGGTTTATTCATTTCCTGATGACACATAATTATCTGGCAGTGAGCTGTATGTTCAGAATTAATATCAGAAATACAATAGATAGCCACAATACTAGAAACAAAATGTAAAAAATGTATATACCTACACTTTTCTGAATATCCATCAATAACTAAAATGAAAATATTCTACTTTCTTCCTCTCTTATTACTGCAAGAGATTCCTTACATCCATCTCTGAACAGAAAGTGTCTTAAATAAACCCAGGAGGTAAAGAGTTTACTGAAAATAGTCTTTCTACTCAAGTCTCCCATGTCCCCAAAGACTGATTTTAGCTATTTTCTGTGCTAGTTCAGGGGCATAAAGAGTTCTGACAAAGATTCAGTCTACAGTAGGAATGAATAACAACATTTTTCTTTTTTACATAATATGAAGAATTTTTTCTACAATAGCATATTTATTTATTTATTTATTTATTTATTTATTTATTTATTTATTTATTTATTTATTTATTGGTGGGGGCTTATACATCTTAGAACTACATAGTCAATTCAGAGAGAAGTTTAAATATCTTTCAACCTCACCAAGAATTAAGTATCAAACTGTCCTTAACAATATCTGGGAACCAAACAGTTCACAAACATATTGATGTATATACGGAAGAAACTGTATAAGTTTTCTTGGTATTAGAAACAAACAAAAACCCTTACACACCCCAAATAAGTATTTTTAATTGACATATTTTTTAATTAAATTTATGTAAATGCTTATTTACATAATCATAATGTAGGTTTTCATAAGCGCTTGAGAAATATTTTTTTCTTGAATACTTCTGAAGTGGAATGAGAGAGTTGATCTTTGAAGAAAATGCGGTGTCTGTACTAATAATATTGGTAACATCTATGATTTATTTTTAGAAGTCTGAAAAAACTGGAATGTATAAAAAACAATATGATGAAAATTAAAATCTTCAGGTGGTTTTGAAGGGAAAAAGAACAGTAGACAGATTTAAACAAAAAAAATAAAAATATAAAAGGAATACTTCAGAAGTGTTGCTAACCTCGTTGCAACCTTGCCCAGTCAGCATCACCGCATCCCGTGCCCCTACCATCTGCACCCCAATCCAGCACAGGGACACAAGAGACTCACTCATACAATGTAGTTCAGGTGCCAATTTATTGCTGCTCAACATCTGCTTATATACCGTGACCCGCTACCGCCCCATGACCCTTTAAAGCACCACCCAGAACCACCCCCTTTATCTACCACCCACCGTAGCCCGAGTACCACCCACACTGAGTACCACCCGTATCACCCCTCTCTATGCCACAACAAAGCTTTATTGTGTATTCATTTGAATAAACTACAGTAACAATTACTGTTTTTGAAAATGTGGTAAGTGTAGTATATTGAATCCTGTGCTACTGTTATATTATTATATACCTAAAGATTTCACTGTCAGCAGTTTATGGGCTGCTTTGGCCCAGTTCTGTGACTAGCACCTCCAGAAAGGGGAAACAGAGGATCCCAAAATAATTAAAAACAGCAGCAACAATCTGAGGAGAAACAAGCTAATTTACTAAATATGGTATCAGAATACAAGAAAACACACTATAATACAATATAATTAGAATTGAAGCTAATAAATCAAATATAATGAGAGAAAGAGTACCCCAAAACTGAAAGACCTTATACTAATACTGAGGCAAAGCGTGTGGTCAGGACAAGCAGCAGGAAGGAGAGCTAAAAAAGGGAAAGGACAACATCAGGTGATATACCAAGGCCTTATATCTGTTCCCCCTGAGCAGAAATGATAACAGAATGGCTAACAGCCTTCTGGGAAGTGTAGTACTTTTCTTCTGGGACAGGTACCTGGACCTGGAGCATTAACTCTTTAACTCTCAGTGCACTACATGATGTTATGATGTGGAATACCGATAATCAAACATAAAACCATGACATTCACAAACTGCATTTTTTCTGCGTTTAAAATTTAAAATGATTTATTTTAAAAGACATAGTGTTTCAATCTGTACAAGCTGCCTTGATTTTAGATATGCAAGATGAGAAGTTACAAAAACAAAGTTATTTTTTCAATTGTTTTATGTATCAAAATTTTCAGAATAAGAAAACGTGAGTGCTCTACTGTAAATTCTACTTTTTCCAAAGGGATTAAGCTAACTCATTTTTCAGACTCTAGAATCAAAAAAGAGTGTAGTTTAAAACAATGAATCCTTTCTCTCAGATGTGTAAAGGCAGTAGTGTTCTCCTAGTTTAAACCTAAGTGACGAATAAAAATGACACCCTGGAACAATCTGACTGTTTAATTCATCACAAAAGTACTATCACTTATAAAAGTGCAATCAGATATTCTCTGATACAAGAATATATTTAACTTACTTCATGTTTTTTCTAGCTAGGCAACAGGTAGAAGTATAAAGACAAAAAATCTGTTTGGGACATAGAACAGATTTTTGATCATTTATGACAGCTGTTATAATCTGATCATTATAGTTTCTTACATCTTGGAGGTCTCAACATACTTGACTTTGTATCCCCTCACTATCAATTTGAACAATGTGCACACTAAGATTTTTAGATTGGGTCAGTACTCTGCTACAAAACACAATGAAGCTGTGATTTTAGAATTTCTGTCTAGATAACACTATTTTAAAAGCTGTAAGGAGCAGCAGTGGAAGTTTCATGGGAGACCATGCAGTCTCTCTTTCATTTTAAAATTATAGACAAAAAAATCTATTATTTATTTAATCTGAATAACAGGAACAATAATTTGTTGTTTGTTTTTTGTTTTGTTTTCTTTTGCTTTGCTTTTTTGTTTGTTTCTGCTTTCAGCAGTGAGAGATCTGAGAAAGGCAGAGCAAAGTAGGTGTGTGACATTAACATGTTAAGGATGTCAGGAATGCAAGCATGGGTAGAAGCTTCTATTAGCTTTTCATTCATCATATAACCATTGTGAAAACTTCATAGCTGCTATCAGCTATCATGACTATGTGATTGTCTTGGGGACAAGGGTAAGGTAGTTCAGATGAAGACTTGTGCTCAGGTCTGGGAAATGGTTATACAGGCACAAGCCCTGGCTATAAAATAAATTCACTGTTAATTTATGATTTCCTGTGAAAACGCTAAGGCCTGTGCAGAAAAATATGACATATATAAAGGCTAGAAATGTGGTATGCTACTGATCTGTAATGCTAACTAGGAAAACAGTTACTTGCTAGTGATGAAAAATGCAGAAAATAAGAATGGATTTTAGAGAGGGAAAATCATGGAAGCATTCCTTTCTCATTCCTGCTCTTCTGTTGGCACATGACAAACACTCCAAACATCGAAGAGCCTATCTTTTACTTTCATACTACTTTCATATTACTTCATGTTTATTTAATAGAGATATGTGTTATCTCTGTTTTCAATAACTGTATTTTTTTGTTTGTTTGTTTTTGTTGGTGGTGGTGTTGTTTTTCCTGCTCATGCCATCAGGCCTTCCCATGTTTGCTGCTTGAAAGGAATGCTTGCTCAATCTGTTACTTTTCTATGTGATAGTCTTTTGCACACTTCCTTTATTAGTAGCTATTAAAGAGGATCTGAGAATAAGGTACCACTTAGAGAAATGAATAGCTTCTAAAGGTCATCATCCACTTTATACAATTTCTAAAAAAAGTGAAAGCATTTTGACTGTATAGAGGAAATTACTAGAACATTGTTTTTTGTTTTTTTTTTTGTTTGTTTGTTTTCCCCATACATGAATCTTATCCTGCTTTTTTTCTGTCACTTCTATTAAATGAATACTTGTATATATGTATGTAATACTTGTATATATATATGAAACTTGTATATCTGTGATGTTCCTATTTGCTATCTACTTGCTGCAAATCATGTCCATCTGAGAAAATTGTTCATCTGATCAGAATGACAAACATATGCGGTATAAGCAACTGTAAAGGTGCAAAGTTTTGGTAGCAGAATGAATGGGTTGCAGGCACTTCTATACTAACAGCTTCTATACTAATTCGATTCAGTGAGAACATAAAATTTAAAAATATTTGGAAATTTCCTTTATTTTTATATTCTTTTCTATTTAACATTCCTTAGTGCTGTATCTTTAGATGAATATGGTACTTATCTTTAGATGAATATTGCACAATCAATATTAAAAAAATTAGATCACAGTCATGCTGTCCCATGTTCATGAAATCCCCAGAAGAATTTACATTCTAAGCAAATGTATAATTTCAATTTTTACTTTTGGATGAATAAGCAGAAATAGACTTTTTTTTTTTCTTCCCCCCCCTCCCCCCAAAACCATCTGAGAGATTATATATAATAAGCAAAATAAATGAAATCTATGCGCCATTGAGCTTTGGAAAAATTCACTCCTTCAAACTTCTGCTCAAATAAAAACAGTCTGGGTTATAAAAACAGGGTTATTATTATTTCTTTCAATTGTAAATCCTGTAAGTCTAAAATTGAGTGTCTGCAACAGATAAATAAATTAACATTTTGGATCATCTGAGTGTATGATGTTAATTGATAAAAGCAAATAGAGGATATGGGCAACGTTTCATCCATACAACATTGCGGTTAGTTCAGTAGCCAATTTTTTTGGTTTTGTTTGTTTGTTTTTAAATTTGGTTATTTTGTTTTGTTTTTCAGTAATGAAGAACAAAACCCCAAAACTTCAAGTATACTTTTCTATCTGTTAGTCTACACCTCAATGGACATTTTTTCTGCAAAGGCATTTGTTTTTGCAACCTCTGGTATGTATACCTGCAGAGATTTTTGCATATATATATATATGCATATATATATATACATGTGCATATATGCATACATACATACATACATATACATACATACAGATTAAAAGGATGTCACCTGGATTTTTATGACTAAGGAAGATCAGTGATCGTTGCCACCGATGCTAAGTGAAAGCTTGAGTTCTCTTGTATTGTATGTTTATAGCTAATTTAGGAAAACTTGTTAAGTGCTATCTATTTTCTCTATGTATTTATTATACTCAATAGTGATTAAGAAGTAGCAAATGACAGTTACACGTTGTTAAAGATTTTCAGTCCATCAAAGGATTGCTTTCTAGGTTGGAACAGCCAGATTTATCAGCTGTTTAAACAGTGTACTCATGACTATTTCCAGTTCTCTAATTGGTGTACTGATCTGCAACCAGGTCTGTGGATCTTTGTATTCACTTTAACTATGAATTTGTTGAAGTATTTCAGTAGGCAGTGTGAGAGAATGTATACTTCATAAACTTAATTAAAACAGCACATAGGACTGTAATTTCTGATCTATTTGTCATCTATACATATGTTTATAAACTGCTTATAACATGTTTATGTTTAGTTAACCACCCAATGTGATAATTTTTTCCTCCTTGAGCAAACTGTTCCAGTTTTTCACTGTATTTACCTTAAAAAACCCTTTTTTAAAATATCAAATTGTCATCTCCCTTCTCAAAGTTTGAAACCATTTTCCCTTGTTCTTCTGCTAAAGAGTCTATTTCCTTCTTTTATTTTATTTTTTTTCTATCACTGAGTGGCATAATTTAGTTACCACAGTGCTATGTTTGATTTACTGATTTACGTGTTTTGTAATTATGTAATTATTATATATATATATTATATATATATATATATATATATATATATATATATATATATAAAATATATATATTATACAAATATGTAATTATCACATTAAATTGCAAACCATTTATGCTAAGGACACTACATTTGTATTGAATTTTCTGTAGGGAATAGCCTTTTCAAATATAAGAAGTATGATTCTAGTTGTGCAATATTTCTAAGGAAAAATAATAATAATAATAAGTCTTCCTAAATTATATTGATATTATATATATATATAATATTATAATATAAATTATAATAATGATATATTGATAAAATATATAATAATGATATATTACAAGTATTTCCTTTGCCTCTTCTATAAAATGCTGTCTCTTGACTAAGGTGTGCTACAGGGTACCTGTTAGAGAATAGGGGAATCAGAAGTATTGACTGACCACAAGACTTGCCTGATGTGCAGAGAAGAAAAAGAGCTTGGAAAATCAGGACAAAAATAATCTGTGTTTTCTAACCAGAAGACAATGGCCAATTAAATATAAATTGTCAGGACAGCCATACCCAATCACTTGTTTATTTTCAGACCAACATAGCTAATAAAGTATTAAATTTATTACAGCTCTCTACTTAACAGCAGTTTCAGCATATTAACACATGCTTTTCATTGAATGATATACCTTGTTGATATCCACTTTATATAAAAATGTGTTGGAAATACTGGAGGTCTTCTAAAACTTGACAGCTTTTTTTTTTTTTTTTTTTTCACTCTTGGATTACAATGTATCATATTGGATTTAAATTGAGGATCAGAACAGCTTTATAACACTGCTCCACATTGAAATGGTGTTGTCTTGAAACGACAATATAGATATAGCTCACTCTATTAATCAAATAATAATTAAGGTCCATGCTGAGTAACTGAAGAGTTTCAGAAGCACATTCAGAAAGCTATAACAAAATATTCAAAGAAGTAAAAATTTAAGTTACTGGAATTACAAGGGGTGACTTGATCAAAATCTGTATACTTGTTTCTTCAAGATAGACAGCTCTTCAATCCATCAACAATAGAGCAACAGTGAAAGATTTAAGTATTTACAATTATAAAATGTGACAAAAACAGACTGAGACCAAAAGCTTGCCAACTTTGGCTAATTATATTGTCAGCTGATATTACATCTCATTACCTCTTAACATATTTTATTTTATGAGATTATAAAAACAATACTGACAGTGAAATTTTAATAGCAAAATCAGTTAAATACTTAAATAAGAATTGATTAACATCTAATGAGCATTTGAGGGAAGAAAAAAAAAAAGGGAAAGAGAGAGAGAGAAACTAATAGTTAATTCATAGGGGTTTTTTTTTGTTTGTTTGTTTGTTTATTTTCCCTTCCTCTTTCTGATTATGGCTTAAGTACACAGGCATTAATTTTGCCATATGTCACTGTTACTGTCACTGCATCATCCTGATTTGTAGGATGTTTTTAACACCATTCATGTCATGTTATGTTGACAATGATAATCTTTATTCTGAGAAATGATAGTAATGTACTCTTTTAACAAGACTTAACAGTTTTGACAGTGTACAAAATCCAAGCTCAGGCAAGCTCTTAGACTTTCATCTTCTAGTCAAGATAATTAGAGCTGTCAAATACTATGGTGCCAGGGGACCTGTGTCTAGAACATTCTTTGTTTCTATTTTTCAATCTTTCATCTTTCACAGTCAATATATACAAGCTGTCAATGCCAGTGTCAGAATATAGATCAGTATATTTGGGGAAGACTAAACACCTGTAGTTTAATGTGCTTGTTTTATAGACAGTCAATCTTTTCACAATTTTGAACTCTGAGGAGATTTTTCTAAAGTTTGTAGTCCTAGTAACCCATCCTGAATATATACTATACTCAAAGAAAAAACTGTTTATTACACAACATGTTACACAGATTGTTAATTGCTTACAGATTTCAGATATGACCTGTGCTTACTGTATTCACAACATCTTTTTGTTATTAATGTAATTCAGTGGGAAGAAAAAAAAAAATCTTGAATTTTCTAAGTCTTTTGATGTCATAGTAAAAATTAGAAGTTAAGGATGCTGGAGAAAGGTTATTCAGATGAAATTGTGCAGGGAAAACAGAACAAAACAAAACAAAACAAAAAACTGACAGAACATTTGTTGTAGTGTAATAGAATCTTGAAGTATGCCAAATATGTCAAGAAGAGTTCTACAGAGCATTATCAGCCTAGTTCAGGATGTCATTCATATTAATATATAACTAAGTTTCCAACAAGATCAGATTTACTAGATTAATCAGCCTACACATTTTAACTTTCTCTATAAGAAATATTTGTTACTTTTGGAATTAAAAAAGTTTCCATTATTATGTTTAAGATTGTAAGACATAAACATTGTTGAATAATATCTGAAATGGAAAAAGGAAAAGAAGGAAAATATTTGAGTACTTTGAGATTTTGCAAAGGTACAAAATTGTGTGTGAATTGAAATTTTCACTTCTGTTCAACCAAGAAGACAATTCAAGAGAGGAAGAATCAAAGAAAATGGACATACAAAAGAGAGAGTACAAGACTCTATCTTTCTCATTTGCACTGCTAGACAGAAATAACAACAAAAACAATGCTATAATAAAAGTTATGGTTCAGGATTAGGGTTAGAGTTAGGGTTACTTTTGGCAGTGACAGAAAAAAAATGTCAGACAGAATGTTACTTTTGCAAATACTTTATCCTTCTCATATTGCAATCTAAATTTAGCCTATGTAGCTGAATGACTGAGTTTTACAGTGTCTTTAAGAAATATAATGTTAGTATTAAGTCTTTACTCATTCTATTAAACATTGTGGTTTAGCCCTGACAAGCAGGTTAATGTCACACAGTTGCTCACTCACCCTTCCCCAGGTAAGAAGAGAATTAGAAATGAAAAAGTTCAGTAAAATGGGGGTTGAGATAAAGACACCTTATTAGGTAAAGCAAAAGCTGTTTATGCAAGGAGGGAATTCATTTGCTGCATCCTATCAACAGGCCATTTTTAAAAAGAACAGAGATTATCATGCACAATGGTTTATTAGGATGACAACTGCTGTAGCTCCAAAAATCCCGGCCTTCCTTCTCCATTAAAACAGCTTTTATTGCCAAACATGACATATGGTATGACATATGTCATATCCATTATGACATGATATATGACATATCCATTTGGTCAGTTGGGATCAGTTGTGCTGGCTGTATATCCACTAAATGTACCTGTAATTCACACTTCATGTGCACAATATATGTGGAACTATATACACAAACTTCATCTTTTTTGTGCCCTAGAGTGGTACAGTTATTGGAGAACAAAAACAGAATGTGGACTGGTACAATAAAGTTTTGCTTGATACATGTATAATCAATTTAATTAGAACTGGAAGTGTATCTATGAGAATATTAATAGCCTTTATCTTCTGTTTAATTCTAACCTTTAATGGACTATTTATTTATTTATTTGTTTGTTTGTTTGTTTAATTCAATAAGTCTCTTTCTCTGTGTCCTAAGCAATTTATTAGTATGAAATTTATACTAATCATGGATTTTAAAGTAGTTGACACTAATAAAGTGTTAAGTTTTGAAAAAATATAACCAGACCTTTCAGTACTATTCTAAATGGCTTTGTTTGTTTGTTCATTTATTTGTTTTTTAAGAGACTGCCATGTCAAACATTCTTCCTACTTACACCAAGAAATACAAGGCCTTCATCAATTCCTACTGATGTTTAATCTTATCCAAACTTCCCTTGTCCAATGAACAAAAGTTTATAGTTTTCCTCTTAGAAGTGTATTTTTATGACATTATGTCGGAGGAGTGGGAGCAAGAAGAAAAAAGAAAAAAAAGAGAGAGAGTTACTTTGTGTCATAGTACTGAGGCTAAACCTTAAAATGCATCAGAGTTGTTGAACATTATTTCACTCCAGAAGATCTTAAAACAACAGCAAAAGAAGAAACTGAATGCAGATGTGCTACAAAAGAGAAAGGGAAGAAATTTATGCAGGAAGAGGCTGATCATCACTCTAAACCCAGATGAATGCATCAGTCACTGGATTCAAATCAGAGTTTTCTCAATAAAAGCTCTTAATAAAGACCTTTTTTTTCAGTCCAGAAGAAACTGAGAATTTCATGTATGATCTTCTTGGCAATTCCCCCTGGTCAGCTCTGTTTCCCTTGTTGAGTAATCTAGCCAAAGAGAACCTCACTGTCAGGAATCCAGAAATTCCAAAGTGTTGTACAAGAGTTCAGAGAGTCAATGTGAAATTCAAATATCTTTGAATACATAAAATATATGACACTACAAAGAGGTTATGTCTATATAAATAAAGCTGCTCATTGAATCTGTGATTTAGTTTTGACCTCAAACAGCAATGCAGTATTATCAAAACATAGTCAAAGTTAGTGCTAGTGTAAATATTGGCAAGAGGTCTTCCCACTGGGAGCTCTGGTTGAACGTAATATGTTTTAAAAAGATAAGAGCCGTTGGCTATTTTGATATGTAAGTAAAGGCATACAACAGACTTGGCTTTTAAATCCCTTGCAGATTTAGGCCATAGTAGCTACCATTTGCATAAGTGCATATATAATATACAAGAACCAGCTTAAAATAATTTAATATTATCACTCTGAAATACATAGAAGCAAAGAGTATTCTTATGATTAAGAAACTCAATTTAGCAAAACTGGATTCAACTCCCAGCTCTGCTGTAAATTCTTTACATTCCCCTGGTTGAGATGCATAAGGCCAAATTTTCAAAGTTAATTGAATGGATGTGTATAAAAGGGATTTCTGTAAGTACCTGATATATTTTTCTGGTTCTCAGTTTTGAACTATAAAATTATTTACATTTTTAGACAGAATGCTGTCTAAAAACTGAATCTTAACTACCTTACCCCCCACCATGTCCTCAGTTTAATTATCTGTAAACAATATATAATAAATCTTAGAGGCACAGAGGTATGAAAATAAACATATTAAGAATTTCAGTATGCGCAGTATACTATATTGGAAGCTGTAGAAGTTACTTTATTTTATGCATAACTCAAATTGGGTTACATACAGAAATTATTGTTTCAATTTGCGTGATCCTGCCCCTCTCTTCTGTGTTGCTGAGAGCTCAGCTGGAGTACTGTGTTCAGATATGGAATCCTCAGTACAGAAGAGACAGATAGACCTGATGAGAAGAGGGCCTCAAAAATGGCCCAAGGGATGGAATACCTCCCCTACAAGAACAGGCTGAAGGACCTGAGGCTGTTCAGCCTGCAGAAGAGAAAGTTCTAGGGAGAGTTGATAGCAGGCTAAGGAGGGGTCATAAGAAAGAAGAGGACAGACTCTGTAGCAGGGTGTGTTGTGATTAACAAGGGGAAATGGTTTCAAGATAAAAGAGAGGAGATTTAGACTGAATATAAGGAAGAATTAGGGGTGATGAGGCAGTGGTACAGTTTGTCCAAAGAGGTGTGGATGCCCTGTCCTTAGAGACAAATCATGCTGGATGTAATTCCAATCAACATGATGTAGCTGTGGACATCTTTGTTCATTGCAAGGGATTTGAAAAGACTGGATTACATTTAAAAGTCCCTTCTATAACTAAAACAGTTTTATTATACTATGAAAATGTTGTGAATATAAGAAAGACTTTAGTTCATTTGAAAATATAATAGAATTCTACCATAAGACCTTTTCTTTATCTTATGTCTGGTGTGGAATTCCGGATGTACTTCTTATCTCTCTGCAGGATGATCACAAAATATTGTTTAGCATAATTATCTGTTAATTAAATAAACATTACTCCAGACAAATTAGGATCTTTTCCTTTCTTTTTCTTTTTCTTTTTCTTTTTCTTTTTCTTTTTCTTTTTCTTTTTCTTTTTCTTTTTCTTTTTCTTTTTCTTTTTCTTTTTCTTTTTCTTTTTCTTTTTCTTTTTCTTTTTCTTTTTCTTTTTCTTTTTCTTTTT
>JAPSGF010000166.1:305781-348184 GCA_035772895.1 Perdix hodgsoniae
TCTTTCTCTCTTTCTCTCTTTCTCTCTTTCTCTCTTTCTCTCTTTCTCTCTTTCCATCTTAAGTTTCCTGTTCTGTTTAATCTTCTTGAAGCATCTCTGAGACTCCTAAGGAAAAAAAAAAAAAAAAAAAAAAAGGGCATGCTTCAGTGTTCCTCTATGAAGAAATGTTTACTATTTCTCCAACTTTTCTATGGTTTTGATGGTAATTTTTTATGTATTGTTAAATAAATCAAGGGTTATAAAGTTTAAAACATTTTTTTCTAGTGTATTTATTTGTTTCCTTCCATTCAAGAGTTTAGTAAATAAATAGCCAGAAGTTTACTAAAATACTTTTTTTAAAAAAATAAAAAAATATTGTATATTTTTATTGAGTGAAAGTAAACCCAATATCACAGACTGGACAGTGAACTGATCTACAGAAGTTTTTTGCAGTTTGTAAAATTATTCTTTGCTGTTAAAGCCATAGACTCAAACTGATACAATATGAGCAATTAATAGCATGATATTTTATCTCCTTTTTATTTTTATTTTTATTTTTATTTTTTCAGCAGGGAAGAAATAATGCACATTTCACTGGAACAGACCATGAATGAAGTGGACTAGGCAGAGATGCAAATGTTCTAATACATTACATGTCAAGGAGCAACAACTGCAAGACTGCTCTCTTCAGCCCTGTGAGCTGAGGAAGATCACACGACCACAGGTGCCTCACAGTCTGAGGCTTATTCCCGTGGGTACCCAAGAAAGACAAGCAAGGTAGGCCCTAATATGGTATTCAGATCCATGCAATAGCTCAGATCATAATGTAGTATCAAGATGATGAGATAAGCTCGAGTTCAAGCTAAAAAGTTGGTCTCTAGATCAAGGTTAGGTTCAGGCCCAGAGATCACTGCATAAATATGTAGTGATGAGGCAAGTCTGGGATTGAGCCTAAAGTCAATGATTACACTGGTAAGAAATAAACATATATGTTGTCAAGTTCAAGTCTGTGTGAAAGCTGAGGTTGATATTTAGTGGCTCTGTGGCTGAAGCTATAGCTGGAAAGTAATACCTTTCTGATATAGCTAAAAATTGAATACCAGGAACTGAATGTAAACAGAAGGCCTGGGCTGTTAGTGCTGGGGTGAAGGTTTGAGCTGAATGTGATCAAATCAAAACTGCATCAGGATGGTCACCTAACAAGTGGAAAAGGAAGAGGCTTTTTTATTCCCTCATTTTTTTTAATAGTAATTATATGTCCTAAGTTACTTAGTTGCAGGACCACGATTATGGGAACAGTGACATTCTTCAACATCTTTGTCAACAATCTAGATGGTGGGATCAATTACACCTTCAGCAAGTTTGCTGATGAAACTAAGCAATTCATACGATAGAAGGAAGATGCCAACTCTTGTCCATGCTATCCAAAGAGACTTGGACAAGTTTGAGAAGTAAGCTTATAAGAACCTGTAGAGATTTAAAAAGGCCAAGTGCAGGTTTTGAACTTGGGTCAGGGCAAAGCAGCCCTGAGGAGGAGGGCCTGGACGTCTTGGTGGGCAAAAAGCTTGACACAAGCCAGAATTATGTGCTTGCAGCAGCCAGGAAGGCAAGCAGTATCTTGGTCTGCATCAAAAGTGGGGTGGCCAGCAGGGTTAAGGAGGTGATTGTTATCCTCTACTTTGCCCCTATAAGGACCCCTGTCAGATTGTATAGAGAAGTGTCCAGGCAGATTTTGAAAATCTCCAGAGAAGACAACTTCATAGCCTCTCTGGGCACCTTGTTCCTGCTCTGCAGCCCCCAGAATAAACCATCAAAAAACACTTCCTCATGTTTGCATGGAACTTCTGTTACAGTTTTTGCCCATTGCCTCTTGTTCTGTCACTGGGCACCAGTGAAAGGAGCCTGGCTCCATTTACTTACCACTCATCTTTTGGATATTTATAAATATTGATAAGATCTCCTCTTAGTTTTCACTTGTCCAGCAAAACAGATCCAGATTTCTCAGCCCTTCCTCAATAAGAGAGATGTTTCAGGTCTATCATCTTCTTAGCCCTCTGTTGGACTCTCTCTAGAAGTTCCCTGGCTTTTCAAATTGGGGAGCCCAAAACTGGACACAGTACTCCAGATGAAACCTCATCAGGTCAGAGTAGAAGGAGAAGAGAACCTCCCCCAAACTGCTGGCCACACTCTTTGTAATGTATTCCAGAATATCATGAATGTTGTACAAGACCAGGTACAGAATCAACCCCTGGGGACCATTGCTAGCTACAGACATCCAACTAGACTCTGTACCACTGATCACAGCCCTCTGAGCTCTGCCAATAATCCAGTTCTCAGTTCACCACAATGTTCATCCATCTTGCCCACATTTCATAAGTTTACCTAAAGGAATGTTCTAGGAGACAGTGTCAAAAGCCTTGCTGAAGTCAAGGTAGATGATTCACTGCTCTCCCCTCAACTATCCAGCTGGTCATGATGTCCTGGCAGCATACCACTTTGGTCAAGAATGATTTTCCCTTGGTGAACAAATACTGACTAGACCCGATAATCTTCTGCTCCTCCACTTGCTTGGAGGTTACATACAGAATGAGTTGTTTCATCATCTTTTCAGGGATAGAGAGGAACAGCCTGCCTAGGGAAGAGGTGGAGTCACCATTGCTGGAGGTGTTTGAGAAATGTGTTGATGTGGCATTTAGGGACATGGTTTAGTGAACATGGGGGTGATGAGTTGCCAGTTGGACAAGATGATGTTACTTTCCAACCTTACTGAATCTGTGATTTAATGAAATAATTATTGCATTTTCAGTGTAGGTTTTGAAAAGTATGTGCCGTTGTATGTGCAGACGACACCAAATTGGCTGGGAGTGTGGATCTGCCTGGGGGTAGCGAGGCCCTGCAGAGGGATCTGGACAGGCTGTTGAGCTGGGCTGAAGCCAACGGGATGAGGTTCAACAAGACCAAATGCCGAATCCTGCACTTTGGCCACAACAACCCCAGGCAGCGCTATAGGCTTGGGGCGGAGTGGCTGGAGGACTGTGTGGAGGAAGTGGACCTGGGGGTGTTGATTGATGCTCGGCTGAACATGAGCCGACAGTGTGCCCGGGTGGCCAAGAAGGCTAACGGCATCCTGGCTTGCATCAAAAACAGTGTTACTAGCAGGAATAGGGAGGTAATTGTCCCCCTGTACTCTGCACTGGTGAGGCCGCACCTCGAGTATTGTGTTCAGTTTTGGGCCCCTCATTGCAAGAAAGACATTGAGGCCCTGGAACGTGTTCAGAGGAGGGCTACGAAGCTGGTGAGGGGCCTGGAGCACAGGCCTTATGAGGAGCGGCTGAAGGAGCTGGGATTGTTCAGCCTGGAGAAGAGGAGGCTCAGGGGAGACCTTATAGCACTCTATAACTTCCTGAAGGGAGGTTGTGGTGAGCTAGGGGTCAGCCTTTTCTCTCGTGTACACAGTGATAGAACTAGAGGCAATGGTTTCAAACTGCGCCAGGGGAGATTCAGGCTGGACATTAGGAAATATTACTTCTCGGAAAGGGTAGTCAGGCATTGGAATGCACTGCCCAAGGAGGTGGTGGAGTCACCGAACATGGATGTGTTCAAGAGACGTTTGGATGTTGTGTTGAGGGATAGGATTTAGCTGGGGAGTATTGGTGATGGTTGGACTGGATGATCTTTAAGGTCTTTTCCAACCTTGATGATTCTGTGATTCTGTGATTCTGTTAAATCAATTACTTCTCACTGAACAATAACCACAAAATGAACTGATAGAAGTACTGGAAACTATGCATGGGAATAAAGAACAGTCCCTCTGGGACTCATGTGACCATACAGTTAAGAGCAAGAAGATTGCACATGTATTTACAATTCCACTGAGAACCTTAATTTTATTATTTTTCCTCATGGAAGGCTGGCTTTACAGGCACAATAAAATACTTCTGAGACCTCGCTTTTCTCTGCAGCTGAAGATCTCTCCAAACAGAATTTTCAGGTTTTTTTTTTTTTTTTTTTTTTTTTTGTCAGATAATTAGTTTGTTACTCTTAGTACACTCCTTAAAAGTGATCAAGCAAGTATTTACATCTTTTGGCAAAGACTAAGAAATCAGCTCTTACTATCCAGGCAGAGTAGTTAACTCTTTTGTTGCAGAGCTGTTACGAAGGAGCAGGACAGAGTGGGTAACAGTTTCCTCACATAAGCAAAAAGCTCATGCTATGACATTACACTGGAATCAGAAATAAATATTAAGGAGGATGTAATGGGTTGATTCTGGTCAGTTACAAAGTATCAACCCAACTGCTTTTCCCCACACCTCTCAGCAGAAGAGAGAACAGGAAAAGCAAAAGCATTATTTATCTCAATGATTTATATCAAATTAAGAACAGTTTAAGAAACAGTTTAAGAAAGAGGGATATACTACTCAGTCCAAATCCAATTAGCAACTAGCTTGGATAAGCTAAATCCTCATTTTTGTTTATTGTTGAGATTGATGTCATGTGGAACACAATATTTTTTTGGTCAATTTTGGTCAACTGTCCTGGCTGCATCCTCTCCCGGACTACCTGTTGTGTGGGGAAGGAAAAGAAACACAACAATCTTTGGATTGGATTTGTTATCAACAACAATACAATAGTTACCACTGCAATGTCATGATGTTCTGTGAGTCCAGTCAGCAGTGGGGATAGGGTGCAGATTCTCTCTCTGTCAATCGCAGAGAAGTTGCTTCAGAGATGGGAAAAAATACAAGCCACAAATAAACAAATAAATAAAATAAAGTGAAGTAAAATAAAATAAAAGAACAGAAGAATCACACACCTTTATTTGCAAAGTCCTTACAAAAACTGTCTGATTCTTCTTGATTTGCCCATAGTAATGGCATATCTGACATAGGTGCAGCAGTCTGGTGCAGGTTTATCAACATCAGAGAATCCAGAGCACCCCCACAAGGCTGCGCTGCCTCATTTTGGGAGCAGCATAGAATGTGACAGGCATCAAGATATTCTTATCTTCACTGTTTCTGGCAGGGACTAGGGTGCTGACGACCCTATGCCAGCAGAGATGCTTCCAATTGTCCTTGTATCTCTCAGCAATCTTTGAGACAAAAGAAGTTTTTGTATGGCACCTTACACAGAGACATAGACCTGTTTAACTGTGTCCAGAGGAGGGCTGCACCGATGATTCAAGGAATGAAACAGCATTTTTTACAAGGATAGGCTGAGAGCTGGGACTGTTCAGCCTGGAGAAGAGAAGGCCCCAAGATGACTTGATAGTGGCCTTCCAGTGCTTAAAGGGGATTTACAAGAAAGAATGGGAAAGGCTCTTTAGCAGGATTTGTTGTGACAGGGCAAGGTTAAATGTTTTCAAGCTCTAAGAGGGTAGATTTAGATTGTATATAAGGAAAAAGTCTTTTACACTGCGAGTAGGGAGGCACTGAAACAGGTTGCCCAGAGATGTGGAGGAAGGCTTCTCCCAGGAGATATTCAAGGCTAGGATGGACAAGGCTCTGAGCAACCTGATTTAGCTGTGGATGTCCCTGTTCATTGCAGGGGAACTGGGCTGGATGACCTTCAAAGGCTCCTTCTTGCTACAAGGATTCTATGATTCTAGTCAGATCCTCTATAGAGAACTTGAAACTTTAGCTTCAGGTACAGTATTCTTTTCTTCAGGTAGCAAAGGTAAAAAATATAAGAATATTAAAATTATCATGTAGCATCTGATCAAAGATCATTGCAGTTGATACACAATCTTTTACAGTCTCAAGCTGCAGATATTTACAGTAAGTACTTTCTACAATAATTATAACACTTATAATAATTTCTGGTGCAGAGCACTACATTATCTTTGAATGTGGAGTCTGTGGAAACTGTTTGGTCAGTCTGGTCTTCAGTCTCACCATCCTCCATTTGCTCCTTATTCTTATCCTATTCCTTCATTCCTTTCTGGTTCTCTGAAATATGTACTAATGAAACATACACAAATGAAAAAAAAAAAAAAAAAAAGAAAGAAGACAGGAAAAAAAAAAATAGCACCAACAGATATAAAGGAAAATCTGTTGCCTGCTATGCTTTGAGTAAGATGTTATCATGAAAAAAGCCTCTGGAAATCAGATGGAAAAGGAAGGTTACATGAACTGCATGTCATTTTGTTGGATTCCCTTATCTCCACATTCCAACTTCTTCAAACTCAATCTCTTTTCAAATATCTCTACTTTAATGTTTTTACAACTGGCAGACAGTTTATTTATTTATTTATTCATTTATTTATTATTTTATATTCAGATAGAATCTGTCTAGATTAAACTTTATTTCTATTATTTTTTTTCTTTCGTGATGCTTAAAATGGATACAATAGTTCAACACCGGAATGCAGTGTTCCAGGTGAGTGTCTCAACCACAACATTTTATATCCATACATCTCAGTCCTTCTTGGTGTCAGGGCAGCATGAGAAGCTGAGAAGTCCCTATTGCACCACACAGAAACAACTAAAACAACAATTTTATCAATTTTTTCTCCTAAATACAAACCAAAAACTTGTTATCATACTAGCTACTATGAAAAAAAAAAATGGCTTTGTCTCAGCTGAAACCAGGACAAAAAGATAGGCTGGCATGAGATTTGAAATGTCTGGATTCTGTATGTATGGATGCACAAGAGGCTGGGAGGGAGAAGAACCAGGAGAGCTGACCCAAGCTGACAGACCAAAGGGATATTCCATGCTATATAACATCACACTCAGTAATAAAAATGGGGAGGTTGGTTGGGACAAGTGGCTGCTGCTCAGAGACTGCCAGGTAATTTGTTCATGAGCGGTGAGTAATAACATTTTGGATCACTTATTGTCTATTTCATTATTATTAATAATAATATTTATTATTAGTAGTAGTATTTTCTCTTACTTTCTCAATCTATCAAAATGTTTCTTTTTTATTCTAAATCCACAAGTTTTACCCTTTTTTCAGAATCTGTCTTCCATCCCACTGGAGCAGGAAGTGAGCAGTTTTGTGGTGCTAAGCTGCCTCCTGGGTTAAACCACAGCACCTTTTAACCTTAGGGAACTAATGCCATTCTTTTGATTTACTGATCTTCATCTAAAAGAAACAAATATAATGTTCGTTCCACGAGGACCACTTTTTTTTCCTCAAATGCAGATAACTAATGTCATTTGAGATGCCTGGGGTTATCCACATGTGCCTGGAAAGTATCACAGGACTTTTGTTGTATCCTAGACTTTCTCAGATGGAGTAGGTAGCTCCTCAAGTGTCTCATAAACACATATTTTTTAAGGTCTTTTCTCAAACATAATAGCAAATGAGATTTTCTGCTCTTCAGTATACCTTATGTGTTAGCACGTTATGTGATAGATATACTACAGATCTTGTGCTCTCAAAAGATGTAACCCAAACTTTCATTAGAGATTCTTCTTGAGCTGTAGGCTTGCCTTTGAGAATGATGTGTGACTTAACATCCTAACACACAAAATGTTAGCAAACATGGACAATACCATATTTCCTACCTGGCCACATAATTAAGGTAAGTATTCCTTCAAAGAAGGAAAGAAGAAATTACATAACCATTCATGAGACTGCTTCCTCTTGAGCAAGAGCTTCTAGTGCAGTTTTTTTAAGATTATAAAGCAGTCAACTGAATTTAGAATTACAGAGACATACCTTCCACTCGCATAAGGCAAATGGTTCCTATAAAAAGTATTTCTTCCATCCTCTGGAACTTGAATACATATTTTATATGGAGGAAAATAAAACTTCTTACATAAATATTTCAAAAGTTCTATATATCATGTCAGTTGCAAATTTATGGAAGTTCTAAGAGGAAGATTTGATATTCATTTGTTAATGTTTGTGGTACTGACATACCATACAGAAGACTGTGATTTCTAAATGAGCTGAAAATGCAGACAAAATCTAAAACTATATTGGGTGTGATTGGTAAAGGGTCTCTTTTTTCTCTTGGATTTTCTTTATTATTCACTTCACTTATATACTTCACTGTCCTAAATGTTCTGAGAAAGTCTCTAGTGAGATGTACCTCTCATTATTGGGATCTCCATGGAGTAGTATCTTTGCCTCTACAGTCTGGTCCCATCAGTTCTGCTCACTAGCCAAGTATGGGACCTAGACTACTGCATGAACACATCTATCCCGATGACCCCTTCCCCAGAGAAAGGTCCTGACACAGCCTTAGCTTTCAGACCCTGATGCCCACCATTCTCTCATTACAGATATCTGACATCTAAAATTATTCTGTTTCTGACATCAACATTCAGTTTTGCTGTTTAATACCAAATTTACAATACAGAGTCTAATTATACTGAGATATCAAAGAAGATTTTTCATGGATGTATTTAATTTTAACAAGTGATATAACCTCCCTGTTCTATGGGTAAATTATGTGGTCCTGAAGGAAGGTCTGTTGAGCCAGTGAAGACATCCTGGTAGTACTGTGTGCTACTTGCAGCCCTTGGCCAGAGTTTTGGGATTCCTATTCTCTCTCTTCAGTCTCTCTCAATGTTTCATCCAGATCTGTCCCTGAGATCTATCAGGGAAAGATGTGGATTCTGTCAGTTAAAGTTATGGAATGAGAATACCAGTTTCTGATTAGCTCATTCAGATTTCTTCAGCACTTAAACAGGCTGTCACCACTGCAGGCACTCACAGTCTGCTCCCTCTCAAAAGTTCTCTGCATGTCTCACAGAGAATGGTTTGTCTATTGACCTTAAATTACTCTTTTGTTCCTATCTATTCCCTCCTAACAGATGTTCAGCTACTGCAAGTCTATGTCAATTGCCATAAGAGTCCAGGAACACTAGAAGAGGCTGTAACAACTGGGTTCATTCAGCCTGGAGGAGGGAAGACTACAAGTAGCTTCTTGCTCTGTAAGACAACTAAATGGGAAAGCATGAAGACAAACTATTCTCCAAGGTATACAAGAAGCACTGGAGAGAAAGAGAGAGAAGAATGTTTTGGTAATCCAACAGAAGGGAAAGAAAAAAAAAAAAAAAAAAAAAAAAGTGTAAGACATAGAAAAGGCAAAGAGGAAG
The DNA here is from genome assembly GCA_035772895.1 of Perdix hodgsoniae. NCBI lineage: Eukaryota > Metazoa > Chordata > Aves > Galliformes > Phasianidae > Perdix > Perdix hodgsoniae. The sequence continues at coordinate 314,814 of JAPSGF010000166.1, forward strand.
GATGAATCTGACATAAAACACTAAGAAACTATTAAAATTTACAGGATTTTTTTCTGCCTTATTGTCTGCAACTCCAGTCTGTAAGGACTGCTCATCTCATTCTTTTCAGATTTTCAGCAATGTATGCAGTCTCTGCATACAACTCTGCAATGTATGCAGAGTTATAGCAAAGAACAGGAATAGCCATTATTAGCTGTTCTTGGTGTGCATTCTATCTCCTGGCTTTTATGAGTCTTTGGCAGATTCAGAATAGAAAAGAAAAATAGGTGTCTTATACTTTTTCAGTCAAATGTCTTCTGTGAGGAAGTTATTATTGATAGACAACGTAGTAATAATTGCAGGACTTATGATAACATGCTCAAAGAAATACTATTTTAAGTGAGAAATGTAATGTTTGCCTAGTGCTTAACTCTTTTGAGAGATGTTTGCCTTATACAGCCTTATTAAAGTTATAATTAAATTGAGGAAATTGTTGCACGAAAGAATGTTGTGGAGGTTAGGAATATTATAGGTTTTATGAGATGTTGGACAAATTACGGCTATTAATTTTCTTCTTAAATAGAAAGCACCTAAATCATTGACCACAAGAGAAAGAAGTAACAGTTAATAAAGAGTTGTTTTAAAGCTTCACCATTAATTGAAGACAGAAGCAGGAAAGATAACCTTCAGATGAGTCAGTTTCTTCCCATCCCTAAGGTCAGTGCTCATGTGCTCTGTTTAGGCTAAAGAAACTATATAGACTGAAGACACTTTCCACATAAGAGTACTTCAGAGAGCAATTGTTTTCATTGATCTTATTGTCATTAGTAATAAGCTAGGAGGCTCTTTCATATTTCCTCCCTACATATCATTGGTCTTTTAATAGTTCTTTTTATGCCTCCTTTTTTAGTTGGCCTAACAGTTAAACCCAGGTTTACTATGAGGATTCTGCAAATGGCTTGATTCTTAAGGGAAAATGCAGAATAGCATTCATGTTTGCTTTCTTTTGCCTTTACTCTTTTAGTTTATCATAACAGGGCAGAAGACTGCAAGCTTGTTCAAAAATAGATACAGAAATGATGGAGATGATGATTTTTATTGCTTTTATTTGTAACTCCAAGAATATGAATAGGGCAACTAACTTGTTGGATTTCTTAGATCAAGCAAAGTTATAACAAGGTTTAAATCAGATTAATTTGTTCAGAAATATCTCTTCCCTTCTTTTTAGTATCATTATTTATCAATAAAGAATTGAAAAATAATATTCACAGGGAAATTATAATCCTTCAGTTTATTTTGATATTATAAGTAAATAAGAATTAAAATGATTTCTATAACTAACTTCAGGAAAACAACTTTTTTTTTATGTTTAATAATATTGTGCCTGTCAAAATGTCCATACAGGGTTTTTCATTCAACTTTATATATTATAGGATATTTCTTGCTTTCAGTATGTTTATTGTATATCCTAGTGCAGTTGTATGTCTCTAAAAAAACATTTTCCCGTCAATACCTGTAGATTAGAACATTTTAATGCAAAGGAGGAAGGACTTAATTTCTTATATCATATATTTGAACACTATTCCAAGCATAATTGAATGTGCAGGATAATCAAATAATTGTCACATTTATTTTAAATTCTGCTATAGCTGCAGCTCAATACTTTGTTAAAGGATATTTGAGTGTTTCTATTTTTTGCATATGGGTTCCTAAAACACTTACGCACAACACTTCTTTCTTTCTTACTGTTTCCTCTTATTTGAACAATATCTTGCTTGTGGTTTGAGATAGGAAACCTAATTATAAAAGAAGATTGGATAGCCCTCAGGTGGGGTTAATTTGTATAACTCAGATTATTTGATGGAGCTGTGCTGAAATGATAACTGAGGATCTGGTTTCACATTTGCAATTCTGTATCTAATATTCATTTTTAGTTTTAAAAAAACCAAACAAACAAAAAACTAAAGATAAAATGCTGGATTCTGATTTCACTGATGCTAATCTGAAACTAGAATAATGTAAATTGCTTTTGTCTTTATACAACTGAACACAATTTACTCATATGTACTGAGCAGAGTAACAAGGCTCATATATGAAATCGTCCTCAGGGAAAAAACATTAGCCTAATAAGATTATTCTTCTCTTTAAATAAAAACTACCAGCAAAATTCTGTGTTCTTCAGTGTCATTTGTTGTTGTTGTTGTCTGTTTGTCTCAAACAAAATGTTCAAACTGAACACTGAAATAAAATAAATGTCAATTCAGACATCTAGGATCTGAGAAAGTTTTCTAAACATCTAAACTGTCTGTTTTCACTTGTGATAGAACAAGAATGTACTGTCCTTTTTTATTATAATGCCACAGGAAATAAAGGAAAATGGAAAACCAATGTAAATGCACTGTTGGAATCTAGTTCAATGTTTTATGTTATTTTCTTAGCTTGGAGAGCTGGAACATATGTACGTAAAAGATTTCTACAGTACAGCTCATATTGTGAATTTATAATGTATGATCTGGACAAAACGTGAATTATTGTGTCTAGTTGAAGAATGTACATTTCAGTGATTTTAATTATTGATAAAACTATTTTTGCAAGCTTGGAAGTCTTCTATAGTCTTTCTAATGATATTCCCGAAATTCATCTTCTATTTTTAGAAAAGTGCAGTTATTACGGGCATGAACTGCAAGCCTTCAATTCAATCTGTTTCATGAGTTTTTTCATTAACACACCCATAGCCATTATGCTTTTGGTAACTAGCTCTTGAAGTGGTGTAAGTAAAGCCATAGCCTTTTGCCAATACATGAAAGAACACCAGGAAAAAAAAATAAAAAAATCAAAACGAGTTGCTCCAAGATCCACAACGTTTTAATGTACTTAGACTTCTTATCTGCATACATCCTGCAAAACAACTCAGGGAATTTGTCTATTAACTGACCAGATGAGTTATCTGTTGGATGCTGCTATTGCAGCTGGTCTGCAGCCTAGGTTTCCCTCTTTATGAGAGCAAGGACACAGGCTATATCAAGCTCACCCAGTTCTCACTATAATGTAAAGGTGGGAAATGAATAAGGCTGTATCTCAAAATGGATAATACGTACACATTCTTTATACTAGACTACTAGTCTACTTCCTATTTATTTCCATGAAAACTGAAATAGATATAAAGAGCACAATAAACCAATTTGATACTACAAATTTTCAGCTATAAAACACTATTTTTAACAGAGTCATCACCATTAGGTATGCATTTTTAACAGAGATGAACAAGAATCTGTACACTGTACTTATAAAAATCTACATCTGCCTGTAATGTGGTTTTTCTTTCACCTCACTATTACCACTGCTGAAACATGTCATTTTCTGCCTCGCTGTGCTAACGTCCACTGTTTGGTTTACATAAATGTTCTCTCTGCTCTCTCACTCCTTCAGAAGCACAGGGACAGAAAATTTGATGAAAAAAGTTCATGGATAAGAATAAGGAGCAGTTTTTAACAAAACCTGTGTGGAAGCAAAACAAACAAACAAACAGAAGCAATTATTCTAATTTCCCATCAGATAGTGATGTTCTGAGATGTTTTAGGAAGCAAGGCCTCAAAATGCAGAGTTGTTTCTTGGGAGGATGAACACTTTCATAATGAGAGTTTTCCTCCAGCTCTAATGCCTCCCTTCCCCTTCCTCACCTTTTACTGCTGAACATGTCATACAGAATGGAATGTCCCTTTGGTTGAGTTTGCTCTGATGTTGTCCTGTCCCCAGCTCTTCCAGCCTTCTGGCTTTTGGAGGACAGATTGGAGAGTGTCTTGGTGCCCAGTTCCATGACTAGCAGGGAGGAGGGATTTTGTGAATCCGCATCACAGGAAAAGGGAAACAGGGGACCCCAGAATAGTTAAAAACAGCAGCAATGATCTGAGAAGAAACAAACTAATTTACTAAATAGGGTATTGGAATGCAAGACAACACACTATAATACAATACAATTAGAATTGAAGTTAGTACATGAAATATAATGAGACAGAATGTCTGAAAGGTGGATAGGCCTCATCATAACGCTGAGGTGAGATGTGCAGTCCAGTTGAGCAGCAGGAAGGAGAGCATCAGAATGCATCAGGTGACCTTTCAGACCGCAAGGCCCACTGCGGTACGTAGTTCTTCTCTTCCAGACAGGTACCCAGAACTGGAGCATTAACAGTTTAACTCCCAAGGCATTACATGATGTTATGTGGAATACTAACAACCAAAAATCATAAAACGATGACAGAAATATATTTTAGAGAGTTGATTCCTTTTCTTTTAAAATAACTTACATTCTTACCCAGGAAGTTTGATGATGAGAAATAACGTTGTAATACTAAATTCTACATAACAATATAATCATCACAGAACACAGATGTTGCATAGCAACAAATTTAATTGTCTCAAGTATTCTTTCTGATCATTGTTATTGTCATAAATAAATGAAAGGAAAAAAAAAAAAAAAAAGAAAGAGCAGCTTGGATAAGTTAAAGATTTGAGAAATGTTCTGCGGCCATTTTCTACACATTCTCAAGACATATTAATCTTGTTAACTTTGGTGTCCTCATGAAATCATGACAACATTCAGTCATTTTTGATTGCATCAACTTCAAGTGAAAATACTGCAGGTGAGAGAATTGTCTTGTTTTAAATAAAATAGTGGAGTCCATTCTATGGACAGAACTGTCATGGTTTTATGATTTTTCGGTTGTTGGTATTCCACATCATAACATCATGTAGTGCACTGGGAATTAAACTGTTTCCTGCTTCCATTATTATTATGGTGGGGATTTTGTCTCTTTTTTGGACTATAGTAACACAGTCCATAATGAGGAGCAGTAAAAAGAATACACTGATAAGAATATACAGACACTAGCTTGATTCTATTCCATTTGTTGGCAGCAGAAGTATCTCCTATAAATGTTTATAAATGTTTGTTCTCTAAGAATGTCAAAGTAGTGATGCTTCAATAATCTCCAGAACAAATGTTATTTAATTATTTTCTATTCCAGAACAAGTTTTATTTAATTATTTTCTATTCAAGAATCCACATAAGACCTGTAGACTAAGCTTGAGAAGCACAGGGATCCAATAGATAAATATTTATGAAGTAAATGCATGATTTAAGAGTATGCTTGTATGCCTATTCTTATTACAATTTCTTCAAAAATGATGGTTTGATAAATTAGACACTGGCAAGCATAGCTGAAGATAACAAAAAGTTTACAGGAATAATAGCATATAATAATTTATAATTGTTATTAAATATTAATATTAACAATAATTATATAATAATTATATAATCATTGTAATATATAATAAATATTATTAAATAATAATAATTAATAGCATATAATGACATAAAATTATCTAACAGAACAGAATAGGGACTTAAAAATTAGCAGATGCTGTAAATTTTCTAGTAGAGAAAATGTGGAAAAAATACAACAGCTGAAAACAATAGTATTTCCTCTTACATGACTTTAGTAAACTTGTTTCAAAAATGCTGAAAAGATATTGTGTTTTCATCTGGGGACACCAGAAAGTAGGTATCTATAAAATAGCTGTCATGGTTTTACGTTTTTTGGTTTACTGCATTCCACATCAAAACATCATGTAGTGCACTGGGAGTTAAAGTGTTAATGCTCCAATTCCATGTACCTATCCCTGTACATGACGGAAGTCATGGGATCTGACCCTTCCAGGTGGGGCGGTCTCTTACTGCCTGGCAGTGGGTACTGAAGGGTGCTTTCCTAGCCTTCCAAGCTTTTCAGGTTTGAATTGGTCTCAGGAACTCTCTCTCTCCTATCTTATTTGATTTATTAGTCTCAATTTCAATTAGAGTGTATTATATTGTGTTATCTTGCATTCCAATATCATAGTTAGTAAAATAAGTTTTCCTCCATAGATTGTTGCCGCCATTTTTTGTTGTGTTTGTTTGTTTGTTTGTTTGTTTGTTTTTTCCCCTTCCTTCCCATTTTGTGGGGACGGGAGAGGGGTGGGGAGCAGCGGCCTACTGCCCCCCTGTCACAGGCATAGATCGATCTAGTTAACGCCGTGACAGATTTTGGTGGAGAAAGCGGGCATAGCTGCTTTCTAGCTTTTAGAACGAATCTCCCTCTCTGCTCTTAGAGAGCTTCGTTAGGGAGTATTACCAGTAGTTAAGGTTTTTGTGCTGGAATACTTGACCTTGAAAGACCAGGAATACTGCCAGCATTCTGGGATATTTGTAAATTTGGAGCACTGCATAGTCTGGGTAGTGCCTTTTTCTTCTTTTTTTTCCCCTCCTCTTGTTAGCTTCAATTCATTAACCCCTTTTTAGCAGATACCAGCGATAAACCCACGCTTTATCATGGGGGCTCTGTGTAAGGGATTAAAAGCCATGATGTTACTTGCCACTTACTGCCAATCATCAATGTCATAATTACTTGTGGAATTGTGCTCATATGTAACCAAATAAGGGCACTGATGGAGACACCTGTATGGTACCTATATGCAATGTGGTATGATATGAATTTTGACATTTACATCCAAGATGGAATGGCTGATTTTACAATCAACTACATCCCAAATGGAATAGCAAATTTTACAAACAACACGATGTTCAGACCAGTGTCTCTCTCCAATTTATAGGAGGGAGAGGAGGTTCTTTTAATAACTGTATACCCGGCTTGAGATTAAGAAACAGCAATTCAAATGTTGGTCTGACTAGTGTATTACGGATATTAATTAGGGAGATGGGGTAGGGGAGGGCAGATGCTATTATGAATTAGGGTAATGGGGAAGGGAAAGAAGGGGATAGAAAACATAGGAAAGAAGAAGCAAGGAGTCTTTATAGGAAGCAAGAGGGAAATAGTCACCACCATGGATCCAGCATGGTTCATAGTTCAGTCGTTGATCTTTAGTATTGGTGGGTCATCAGGCATTGTTGTTCTGTTGACAACCGCAACGACCATGACCAAGGCAATGATGGCCCCTTTTCAATGCTTTCAAGGTGGTCGAGTCAGCTGTCTTTGGAGTGACAGCTCAAATCCAAAGTGGTTGAGTCAGCTCTCCTTGGAGTGGCAGCTTCTGGCTCTGCAATCTCAGTGGAAACTCCTTTGTTCCTATCTTCCTGGCCTTGCCAGCAGATAAGAGGTAGCAGGGAGGCACCAACTTCTATCTTGCCTTCACAGGATACAATGGCATCATCCCCCAGTTTCCCATAGCAAGCTGGAGTTATTCGATCACAGGCCATATCTTCCGCCAGTAAACTGTCCTGAGCACTATCTTCCAGAGGCAAACAGCTAAAACTGTCCACACAGTGATGTTGATTGCCACATGGCAACACCTATCACTTATCTCCTGACAAGTCAGTCTTATCACAAGAAATACCTCAGGGAGCAAGCTTTGAGTCAAAAAACAAAGGATTCTCACAACCAGTTTCCAGGCTTTCCTCTCAGTTTGGCACATGTTTTTCAAATACTGAATTAATGCTCAGTTTGGTGTGCATGTTATCAATCTCCCTGAATGTATTCCAAGGCACTCGTGGTAAGGGGAAGGACTCTCCTCCAAAACCAGAGAATTCTGACTGGTGGGGAATATGGAGAGGTTTAGGAAAAATCTTAGAAGCATGGGGACTCATAATGTCCTGGGATTTCACTCTTGAACATCTGTGGGATCCCGAGAAACTAAGACAGTATTTGAGTCAGGGACAGTGCGGCTTACATAAATCTAAGGAGGTACAAATTATTTGGGGTTTGGCTTGTGCTTACCACACCCTGTATAATGCTATTCTGGAGAGAGAGTTTCTGAGCTGAGGTTCAAGCCAAAGGGGAGAATTCCCAAGTCAAATCTGATCAATTACAGGAGACACCAGTAACAATATCAGTTGCCCCTGTGCAAGACAAGAAATGGAAATGAGTGTCCTCACATCTAGAAGAGAAAAAAGAAGAAGCAGAGGAGGAGGTGGAGGAAGATCCAGGTGAGGGGCCTCAGAACCACCATGATTGGGAAAGGCAAAAGGAAAAACTAAGAAACATGCAGAGGAGAGTGATGAAGAGGAAGTCTCTATTACTACTCGTTGGCTTCTGAAGATGACTGAAATCCAAGGCTCAAGATACACGGCACCCGAGTGAAACTCTCGTTTCCTGGTTGGTTCGCTGTTGGGATGGAGGGGCCAGTAGCTTGTCTCTAGATGGTAATGAAGCTCGCCAACTAGGAGCCATTGCCAGAGATCCAGCTATTGACAGAGGAATTAGTCAATGTTTGGATGGGGCTGCCACCCTCTGGGAATGAGTGTTAATAGCCGTGAAGGAAAGGTACCCCTTCAAGGACGGCTTGAAGCCTGTGATGAGAAGGTGGGATACAGTTGAAAAGGGTATCCAGTATTTGAGGGAAATAGTCATGGTGGAAATGTTGTATGATCCTAAGTTTGTTCCTAACCACCCACACTAAGACCACGACCCTGAGAGACTGAGGACAACACCTGATATATGACAGAAACTCACAACAACAGCACCAGACAGTTACGCTGGTACACTACTGGCGACGTTTGACAGATACCAGGACCAACAGAGAAGAACCTTGGTTTTTGAATTGATTCTTATGCTCCAAAGCTATGAACAACAGCAACAACAGCCCTACCTCATGCTTCCATTTCTCCATCTCACAAATAACAGACCAACTGAATGAAATGCAAGAGCAAGTGTCTTCACTGATTAATTGTGATAAACCTGTAGTAGTGTCAGAAATGCTTGAAGATCGGGATAATCAAAAGAGTCTAATGAAGGAGCTGATCAAACTAATGTGAATCCAACTAATTAAAGATGATGAACCCCCCTTCTCACGTGCACCATCAAAAATCTCAGCTGTTAAAGGCAAACGCTTTCCGGCTCCAGTAAGGCATCCTACATCACAAATTGCCTTGTGGTGTTACTTACGTGACCATGGAGAAGACATGAGGAAGTGGCATGACCAAGCTACTCCTGTACTATGAGCACAGGTGAGAGAGTTACAAAGTAGAACAACCACCAGTGCAGTTAATCCAGTTATTACAGGTAATGAATAGAGGGGCCCTGCCCTCAGTCGGGGGCGGGGGGGGGGGGGAGGAGGGGGAAGGTATAATAGAGTTTATTGGACTGTGTGGATTCGATAGCCTGGCACATCAGAACTACTGAAATATAAGGCATTGGTGAATACTGGTGCACAGTGCACTCTGATCCCCTTGAGTCATGAAGAGGCAGAATCAATCCATATTTCTGGAGTGACTGGGGGCTCTCAAGAATTGAGTGTGTTGGAGGCTGAGGTAAGCCTCACTGGTAAGGATTGGCAAAAGCACCCAACTGTGACTGGCCCAGGGGCTCTGTGTATGCTGGGTATTACCTCAGAAGGGGGCATTTCAAGGAACCTAAGGGGTATCGATGGGCCTTTGGAATAGCTGCTGTAGATGCAGACAACATTAAGCAGCTGTCTGTTTTGCCTGGCCTGTCAGAAGATCCGTCTGTTGTGGGGTTGCTACGAGTAAAAGAGCAGCAGGTACCGATTGCTACAAAAACGGTGCACAGATGGCAGTATCACACCAACAGGGATTCCTTGCTCCCTATTCATAATTTGATTCATCAGCTAGAGAGTCAGGGAGTCATCAGCAAAACTCACTCGCCTTTTAACAGCTCCATATGGTCAGTGCGTAAAGCCAGTGGAGAATGGAGGCTGACGGTGGACTACCGTGGCCTGAATGAAGTCACACCCCCATTGAGGACTGCTGTGCCAGATATGTTAGAACTCCTAGTATAAACTAGATATGTTAGACTCTAGTATAAACTAGAGTCAAAAGAAGTCAAATGGTATGCCACCATTGACATTGCTAATGCTTTTTTCTCCATTCCTTTGGCCAAAGAATGTAGGCCACAGTTTGCTTTCACCTGGAGGGGCGTTCAGTATACTTGGAACCGTTTGCCCCAGGGGTGGAAACACAGTCCAACCATTTGCCATGGGTTGATCCAAACTGTATTGGAGCAGGACAGTGCTCCTGAGCACCTGCAGTACATTGATGATATCGTTGTGTGGGGTGATACAGCAGAAGAAGTCTTCATGAAAGGACAGAGAATAATCCAGATTCTTCTGTGTGCTGGTTTTGCTATTAAGAGAAGCAAAGTGAAAGAACCTGCTCAGGAGATTCAGTTCCTAGGTACAAAGTGGTACAAGATGGCCGTCTTCACATTCCAGCAGATGTGGTTGACAAAATCACTGCTATGTCTGCACCCACTTGCAAGAGAGAGACACAATCTTTTCTGGGCGTAGTGGGCTTTTGGAGAATGCGTGTTCCAAACTGTAGCCTCATTGTAAGCTTCCTTTATCATGTGAGTACATGTATCAAGTATAAAATTACTTAATGTAGTTTAATTTTTAGTTATTGGTCATGGACAGCATACACATCACAAAAACAGATTTATTTTCCTCATAATTCTAATTCACTTAAGTTCTACTGGTAGGTTTCAGATTCCTGTCCATCTTTTCATTATCCAATTAATCAATTTATTTTCTTCTCCCAAATTCATCTCTTTTAATGCTACATTTTCTGCTTCCAAATGTTTTGCTGTTCTCATTATTTTTAATTTTTTACTATACATTTTTAACTATAAATTTAATGTTTTCCTCACTTTCATCTGTATTTCTTTCTTTCTTTTTTTTTTCTTTTTAAAGTTATTTAGCATTATTAACTCCCATTATCTTCTGCATAGCTGATGATTTTTGATTGAAAAATACTATGCTAAGTGCTATTGAGCAGACAGCAATAGATAACATGGACTACAAATTCAATAACAGAAGGGCTTGTGTGGGAAGATGCAAGTAGAAATATTGTGAGTATTGTGTCTGAGATGAGTTGTAGGCAAGATGTCTAATGAGGAGTGTAACTGGCTTAACCATGGAAAAAAACAATACAAAACAAAACACTTTCCTGAACTTAGAATTCTTACTACAAAAAATAGCCTTATGCCTGTACTTGCTGAAAACCTTTTACATCTACAATGGAACTGAAGACCCATTCTTTACTGGAAAATCTAATTTAATTATATCACTTATTCTTAAGTTATTATTTTCCAAATATCCTTTAGACAGGAGATTATAACAGTCAGAAGGAGATTTAGGAAGATTTTATTGTCTTGACTATAGGAGTTAAGTATTAAAAATCTGTACTCTATTTTTTTGTTTGTTTGTTTGTTACTCCTATTTCTAGAGATCTTTTAAAATTTACAGCTACCCCTTTTAATTTTCCAGAAGCACATTAAGAGTATTAATGGATAACAGACAGCACACAGCAACATTTTCTCAACAGTTTTGCATAGGATGAGCCAGAACAAGTTCTAAATATAGCTTCTAGAATCAAGTAAGCTTGATGAGTTTCAAATTTGGAAGGCCTGCAGATGCTCTTCCAGTGGTTGTAATACATATTGTGTGAATGCTTGAGTCAGCCAAAACCTACTAAAAAAGTCGATTCTGATTGTGATCAACATTTCAAGGTAATCCCTGTAAAGGATATCTTAAAGGCCATCTTCCTGTGGCCTGAAAGGATAAAATGGCAGCTGCTGAGCAAATAAGTGAGAGCTTACTAAATGGATTAGTCTACACTGGGAATGGGAATCTGTAAGAGTACAAAGATCACTACAGCTTGTATTCCTCTTCCCACTTTCAGGTATATTTGAAACTTAAGTATAACTAATCAGCAAAACCAGGCCTCACTGGGTTGTGAAATTGTTGAGGGCATGAAAACTTTCAGAGAGAAAAAAAGCTTATAGTGGTAGATCTGAAAATTATTCAAAATGATTCTTGAGTTTGGTACACTAAAGATGACCAAATGAGGATATTTGAAGTGGAAGAGAAAAACTGGTTGCCCTGATTCATGATGACAACAATAAAATAGGGAAAAATATTATTAATGTTTTAAAGGTGAAATTTAAGTTCTTCCCAGTCTAGATCTTCTCACAACAGCTTGTAGAGCACTGACAGTTACAAGACCTGAAGAAATTGTACTAGAAAGATCAGTTTAAATACAAATATTCATTAAATATTCATTAAAAGCAAAGGGAAATTGAATAGATATCACAGAACACTTGGGTTTGATATTGTAAAAATCTTGTTATAGACAGAAAGGATCATGTATTATCAGTTAAAGATGTTGTGCCAATAAAGCCATATAAAACAAAGTTGCAGGTACTTAAAGAAGTATTCCAACAAAGTTGCAGGTACTTAAAGAAGTATTCCAACAAAGCAGCCATAAAAACCTTCAGTCTCGACGTCTTGTAGACTCACATCAAAATTCAAGCTTGATTGTTTGTTCCCATGGGGGCTGGGGAGATGGATGATGAAGACATTCCCAAGGACTTGAAGAAAGTAAATTTCATTCTTGTCTCCAAGAGGAGAAAGTGGGAACAGGTAGGTCTGGCAGCCTCACCATAATTTCCTGATTGATAAAACGAATCCTCTTAGAATCCTTTCCAAATGGATTCAAATATATCAAGGACAAAAAAGACTGCTAGTTGCCAGCATAAATTTAAAAATGAAATCATGCTTAACCAATCAGACAGCCTTATGTAATGAGCTGATAGGCTATGTGGACAAGGGGAGAGAAGTGAATGCTATTTATTTCATTTTTAACAAGTCTCAGTTTGCCTAAACATTCTACTAGACCATCTGATCAAGTACAGATTCAGTAAGTAGACAGTAAAGGGGATTAAAAAGTGAGTTGAATATTTTTCTCAGTTTACACTCAAGAGAGGTCTAAATAATTTCAAAACAGGGACAAGGTTCATATGAGCTTCTAGTTTAAAGAAATACTTTCCTCCATTCACTTTCAATGAACATCACAAACACTGTACCATCATATGTAATTTGTACACAGTACCGTTACTCCCAAGATAGTAACTTCAATAGAAATGGTATGAATGCATTTGGAATTTAATATGATTAGGTTAAAAAAATATTGCATTGTCAATCCTGAGACCGCAATATTACTTCTGTTAATATAGTAATTTAAATCAGAACTGGAAAAGGTTGATTCACACTTCATGTACTGAAGCAGAAATCACCAATTAATGTTAATAAAAACAGGGGGAAAAAAAAAAAAGAAAAAAGAAAAAAAAAACACACTTTTTCTGCTGAAATGATTAATTAATATTCCCTTACATAAATAGGAATCTGAAAATTGATTACTGCAATGTATCATGATATGGTCAGGCACAAATTGTACAGCTCAGACATTTGTGGTAGTTGTTGTGTAATAGAGAATGTGAAAGAAATCACCGTGTAGATGCTAAGGTCAGTAAAGATTAAAACGAGGAGGTGAAGCCCATGCAGCCCATAGAGAGGTTTGTGGAGGGCAGTAAGTGCCCCAGACAGGGAGCACGCTGTCTCCTTGCAGCCCGTGAAGTATCACATCTGTAAGAAGAGTGTTTTCCCACTTATATTTATCTAGAGACACACACTTTTTTCCTACAGATAATCTTACACATAATTATACACTTACATTTGCATGTTCATGTTGAATGCACTACTCTAAATGCATTCAAGTTTGCTGACAGAAGTAGATCTAAGTTTAAGTGCCTTGAACTGCTTACACATGGTGATGAAGTACACGATGGGCTACATTACCATTCACATTCTTTTAACTGTTAGATTTATGCAGGTATCTGTTCAAAGAAGACAATGTGTTATTATGCCTATGTTTTGTTGTTGTATAATCGGGGCTAATATGATTGGCTAGCAAACAGAGCTCAGTCCCTTTGGTCTGTTGCCCCCTAGAGCCTTTGTATCCTGTGTCTTTGTTTCTAATTTTAATCCTCCTCTGGTAGTAGCTGTCAATACAAAAGCTATCTCAGCTTTACTGTACGTAACTTCTATGTTTGAGAGTTTCTAATTTTGGTTAAAGTTCAGTATTTTCTTCATTTTCAGACTATTATTAGTAATTGTGGTTCTAGTATGGAAAGTATCCCAAAAATTAAGCTTACTGAATAAACATGAAGAAAGAATATAGCTGATAACAACAATGATTGTAACTGTCCTCTGGTCTGCAGATGCTTGTGTTTTTTTTTTGTTTGTTTTGTTTTGTTTTGTTGTTGTTGTTGTTTTGTTTTGTTTTGTTTTCCCCTCAGTAAGCTTCCATGACCACATGTCCTATGGTTTGTTGCAGAGCTTAAACTCCAAATAACATTATCTATAAATTTATCTTTAATCATATTCAGTAAGGTAGTATCTTTGTGAAGAGAATGAGGCAACAGTTCATTCTTTCCCTGGTGGCAATTTTATATTTTACATGATCTATTCAACACTTAATTTTGTCATTAGTGTAGATTCCTTCAGGACTATGTTCTTCCTTCATTTCATTAATGACATTTTTTAACACAAGATTCATCATATTCATGTGTTTACTTAATGAACACAGACAAGACTCCTAAGTAAGGAGTGCTTCCAGCTGTAAATATAGACTTTACGTGAGCTGAATCATTTTATGGGGATGTTTACTGTCAGAGTTCTGAGTGCACTAATAGGTCTGAATTACCTCTGCTATCTTCATTTGAGGACCTTCACTATTCTCTCTCTGTTATTGACGCAAGAGCTCCACTTAAGCTCAAGGCCAGGATCCTGGTCTTTGTCTGTGAGATGCTGCAGGCAAATGTGTCCTGTACTATTACTGACAGGCCTAAGTCTTTAAGTTAACTTGTGGACTGACCTTGGACTTTCCTCATCACCTGGAACTATTCTCATGACCATTAAGTGTTTGACTGAACCTGCTATGGATATGGGATCTTCTCTGTTTGCTTGGTTTGGACACTTGAAAACTTGTTCTTCTTGGTGAGGTGATGAACTCTAAATATATTGTTGTTACCTTTGGCTTTTGTCTTGTCTTTACTTGCAGAACAACTCCTCCATTCATACATCCTCATGTTACCTTTTCTCCACTGATTATATATCTAAAATTTGAGGGGATTAATTAAGGACTAGACATTCATATAACTGTGCTGTATAGTAACATCTCAAGCTGTTGAGAGACAAATGTGTTTTGTGTTGGCAATTTATATCTGCTATTCACACCTATGTTAGCTTTTACAAATCAGTTTGCCTAGACATGAATCTCTAAAAAAATTATGAACCTGTATTTCATTTACAATTCTGTAAATCTTAGGTGTGTAGATATTCCTCAGTTTAGAGGAAACCTAGACACTTGTCATGGCTTTCTGATCCCAACAGGGATTCCTTGCTCCCCATTCATAAGTTGATTCGTCAGCTAGAGTCAGGGAGTGATCAGCAAAACTCACTCACCTTTTAACAGACCCATATGGCCAGTGTGTAAAGCCAGTGGAGAATGGAGGCTGGCAATGGACTACTGAGGCCTGAATGAAGCCATACCCTCATTGAGTGCTGTTGTGCCGGACATGTTAGAACTCCAGTATGAACTGGAGTCAAAAACAGCCAAGTGGTATGCCAAGTGGTGGCCCTGCATGTGGCAGGGGGATTGGAAATTCATGATCCTTGAGGTCCCTTCCAACCCTGGCCATTTTGTGATTCTATGATTCTGTGTGGCACAACTGACTAATGCCTTCTTTTTCATTTCTTTAGCTACAGAATGTAGGCCACTCTTTTCTTTCACCTGGAGGGGCATTCAGTATACCTGGAATTGTTTGCCCCAGGCATGGAAACAAAGCCCAACCATTTGCCATGGGTTGATCCAAGCTGCACTGGAACAGGGCCGTGCTCCTGAGCACTTACAGTACACTGATGACATTATTGTGTGAGGCAGCATAGCAGGGGAAGGAAGTTTTTGAGAAAGGAGAGCAAATAATCCAGATCCTTTTGCATGCTGGTTTCACTATTAAACAAAGCAAAGTGAAAGGACCTGCCCAGGAAATTCAGTTCCTGGTCATCAAGTGGCAAGATGGACATTGTCACATACCAACAGATGTGATCAACAAAATTACTGCCATGTCTCCACCCAATAAGAAGAAAGACAAAATCTTTTCTGGATGTAGTGGGTTTTGCTAAATGCATGTTCCAAACTAGCTTCACTGTTAGTCCCCTTTATCAGGTGATGTGGAAGAATAATTTTATGTGGGGTCCTGAGCAGCAGCAGGCATTTGAGCAGATTAAGCAGGAGATAGCCCATGGTGTGGCCCTGGGGCCAGTATGGATGGGACAGGATGTAAAGAACATCCTCTACACAGCTGCTGGAGAAAAAGGTCGCACTTGGAGTTTCTGGCAAAAAGCCTCAGGAGAGAGCCGAGGCTGACCCCTGGGATTCTGGAGTTGAGCATACAGGGGGTCTGAAGAATGCTACACTTGAACTGAAAAGGAGATCTTAGCCATGTATGAGGGGGTATGGGCTGCTTCCAAAGGTACTGAAACACAGCTCCTTCTATCATTTCGGCTACCACTGATAAACCGGATGTTCAAGGGAAAGGTTCCCTCTACTCATAGTGCTACTGATGCCACTTGGTGCAAGTGGATTGTGCTGATTACACAAAGAGCTCAGATGGGGAAACTTGGTCGTCCAGAAATCTTAGAGGTGATCATGGATTGGCCTGAAGGTAAAAAGTTTGGAACATCACCAGCAGAAGTACTGCGTGCTAAAGAGGTCCCTCCATACAATGAACTACCAGAAAATGAAAAGTAATATGCCCTGTCCACTGATGGATCATGGATCATTGTATTGTGGGAAAGCGTTGCAGATGGAAATCTGCTGTGTGGAGCCCCACACGGCAAGTTGTAGAGGCCACTGAAGGGAAAGGAGAATTGAGCCAATTTGCAGAGGTAAAGGCTGTCCAGCTGGAGTTAGATGTTGCTGAACGGGAGAGGTGGCCAATGCTTTATCTTTATACCCATGGATGGTGGCAAATGCTCTGTGGGGGTGTTTACAGCAGTGGGAGCAAAATAACTGGCAAAGAAGGGGTAATCCTATTTGGGCTGCTGAACTGTGGAAAGATATTGCTGCCCAAATAAACAATATGGTTGTAAAGGTACATCATGTAGATGCTCATATGCCCAGGAGTAGGGCTGCTGAAGAACAGCAAAATAACCATCAGGTAGATCAAACTGACAGAATTAAGGTGGACAAAATAGGCTTGGACTTACAACACAAGAGTGAATTATTTCTAGCTCAGTGGGGCCATGAGACTTTGAGCAATCAAGGAAGAGAAGCAACATATAAATGGGCTAGAAACTGAGGGGTGGACTTAACTATGGACACTACTGCACAAGTTATTCATAACTGTGACACATATGCCTCAGTTAAACAAGCCAAGAGGATCAAGTCTCTCTGGGGCGAAGGGTGATGGCAAAAGTATAAATATGGGGAAGCCATTGATGTCACCCTTAAAGTATGGGTAACAGTGCTGCATTTTAGCTTTCTGATTTGAGAATTTTGAACTTAATGACTTGAGAGCAGCTCCGAGTAGAAGGATTTGGGGGAACTGGTTTATGAAAGATTCAACATGAGCTGGCAATGTCCACTGCCAGCAAAGTAGGCCAACTCTATCCTTAGTTGCCTTAAGAGAAGTGTGACCATCAGAAGGACATAAAGCTTTGGAGCAGGTCCAGAGGGGGACAACGAAGAAGATCAGAGGGCTGGAGCACCTCCCCTATGAGGAAAGGCAGAGAGAGGTGGGGCTCTTCAGTCTAGAGAAGAGAAGGCTCTGAGGACATCACAGAATCACAGAATCACAGAATCGTAGGGGTTGGAAGGGACCTCCAGAGATCATCGAGTCCAACCCCCCTGCCAAAGCAGGATCCCTACACCAGGTCACACAGGTAGGCGTCCAGGTGGGTCTTGAATATCTCCAGAGAAGGAGACTCCACAACCTCCCTGGGCAGCCTGTTCCAGTGCTCCGTCACCCTCACCGTAAAGAAGTTCTTGCGCACATTGGTGCGGAACTTCCTATGCTCCAGCTTCTGGCCATTTCCCCTTGTCCTGTCTCCGCACACTGCTGAAAACAGTCTGGCCTCGCCACTTTGCCCCCCACACCTTAGATATTTATAGACCTGGATCAGGTCCCCTCTCAGTCTTCTCTTCTCAAGGCTAAACAGACCCAGATCACTTAGCCTTTCTTCATAGGGGAGATGCTCCAGGCCATTCACCATCTTTGGAGCAGCCATCCAATACCTGAAGTGGATCTACAGGAAAGCTGGGAAGGGACTTTCTTGAAGGGTATGTAGTGACGGGACAGGGGAAAATGATTTAAGCTGGAAGGGGATAGATTTAGGTTAGATATTAGGAAGAAATTATTTAATGTGAGGATGGTGAAATGCTGGAACAGGTAGCCCAACAAGGTTGTGAATGCCCCCTTCCTAGAAGCTTTCAGGGCCAGCCTGGATGGGCCTTTGAGCAACCTGGTCTAGAGGGATGTGTCTCTGTCCATAGGAGGAGAATTGAATCTATATGATCTTAAAAGTCCCTTCCAACTCAAACCATTCTGTTTCTGTGATTCTATGATTTTAATGATTCTATGATTTTGACCATCATTTCCAGAAAATTGTATTGTGATCCCCACTAGATATGTATTTTCAAATACACGGCATTTTAAACTGTGAAAAATGGTTTATTATTCTTTATCAATATTTTTATAAGAAAGAAAATAAAATGATATTGAGTATTACATCATCTAAGAGGAAGCCTATGAGGGACATGTATTAAACAACAAAATTTTGTTTTATCTTTTCTGCATTCTTTTTATTTTCTTCACGTAGGTTGTTTCCTAGTAGTTGCTCCTAGGGATTTGGTCATCAACTTTTAACACATTCTGATAGCAACAGGACAAGGAGGACAAGGAGAAATGGTTTTAAACTAAACTCTAACTTAGGTTAGAGTTAGGAGGAATTCTTTATTCAACCACTGGATTGGATTGCTCAGAGATGCTATAGACATCCCAGTCTTTAAGGAATTCAAGACCAGGCTGGATGGGGCCCTGGGAAGCCTGATCTAGTGAGAGGCAGTGTTGCCCACATGAGATTTGGAGCTGGGCAATTTTTACGGTCCTTTCCAATTCATGCCATTCTATGATTCATTTTATAAGATAGTTTTCCATTTTAAAATAAAGACAGACTTCTCCTTTTAAATTATAGTGTTTTTAATGTATTTCATTAAACTTAACTACACAAACCCTAAACATCCAAAAGCAGATTTGAGATAGAAATAAGAGATTTTTATTATTATTATTATTATTTTTTTAATTGGAAACTGAAGTCTAGGTTTTTATGTGCTAGAAGTTTCATTATTTTGAATACCAAACGAGTAAGAATTTGTGTGTGAAATGCTGGAGATCAAAAAGAAGGTAAAAGACATTTTTATGATCTGTAAGATGACGTAAAATATAGGAAAGAAAACCTGTTTTCCTTTTACCCATCTGACAATTTCAAGTTATCATTACAAGAAAATGAAATAAAAACAAACAGTCAAGCATATGCTTTATGAAGTTGTTGAAGCTGAAACAGTTTAAGGATTTAATTTCAGGAAACTATATACAAATTAGTCACCACTTATTGAAGAACCTAAAAAAATTGTCCTTGAATAATAATTTTCATTTACTAAAGCTCTTATATCTAACTAATGAATAAGCAAATCACATCAGCATTTCCAGGAAGGTAATGACTGTGAACATTTAAATTCAACAGCAATTGAACCTGACCTTATTTTGGTAAATTAATGATAATTTTAATACATCATTTTTATGGAAGCAGTTTTTTTTACTACTGCAACTGTAAACACTAATCATACATTAAATGTATATTCCCATGGATTGGCTTTAAAAAGAAAAAAAAAAAAGTTTAATACATCTTCCCTGAAACTGTGGTAGAAGGAAAATAACCTCTACTGACCTACCATGAATAAGAGATCTTTTCCTAAATTTTATCAACTACCTCAGGTAACCACTATGAACTGATGAGAATCAGGACATATTTTAATACTTAAAATTCTCTTGTGCAGCTCACATTGATGCTTGAAAAAAAACAGAACAATTTTTTGTTGTGTTCAGTGATCTCACGGCATACATTATAAGACTATAAAAAAATAACTTCTCAGCTTTTTAATCAAGGACTTGGAGAGGATATGCATTCACAGTGGAAAATGAGCTATTAAATCCATAAAATGCCTAGAAATTCTGCATTTAATCTTCTGTTGAAGGAGAAAAGCACTTTGGAATACCTGACACTGTAAAGAATAAAGAGGAGTTAATAAAAGGAAATATATCAGAGTAACAGTATCATAGTTACTATCACAACTGAAGATCTTATTTAAATCTTGGTGAGAGGGAATAGCTTTTAGAAGCTATTCTTTTAGAACTGTAGAGAGTTCTTCCTCACCTTTGTCATTTGCACTCTTCAAGTGATTCAACATAAGCCCCACTTTTCCCATTGTTACTTTTTAACTTCTCAGACATTTAGCCTAAGGCAGTGCTACAAGAGTTGTGGACCGAAGGAATTCAAACATAACTGAGATTGGATAAAAGTCCAGGAGCAACTATCATTGCCAAACACATACTTGGGTGAAGGCTATAATGATAATTAAAGGAGCAAATATGTCATCACAAGATATTAAGAAGAGGATGAAATGTGCTAGATTAATAATGAATCCAGACAAAAAAAGAAAATTATCATTTGCTTTCACTTTACCGTAAACAAAGATCATCAGTAGATGATCTTTCTGACGTACAACTCAATCTAACTCCTTGAGATAGGGCAAGTATATGCTTACATTTAGTGTTGGATAGCACTTCCACTGCTAGGAAGAGTGTCAAATCAGAGGAGCAAAACTTCTAAATTTGTTCAGCCTCAGATTTCTCAGTTCAGTCCCAGATTTTTCTCTGTTCAGTCCCAGATTTTAAGGACACCCTTCTGAAAGTGCAGTGGCTCTCCATCCCCTAGCAGAAGAAGTTGAACAGAGGAGGACCACCAGTGTGTCTGTGCAAGGACCTGTAGCTTAAACTGCAGGAAAAGAGGGATATATACAGGAAGTGGAAGCAGGGTTTTGTAGCCTGGGAGGAATACAGGGCTGTTGTCCGCATGTGTAGAGACAGGATGAGGAAAGCCAAGGTTTAGATGGAACTGAACTTGGTTATCTTAGTAAAAGATAACAAGAAGGGATTTTATAGGTAGATAAACAGGAGGAGACAGGCCAAAGAGAGTGTTCCACCTCTGATAAATGAGAACAGAGAGCTGGCTTCCTCTGACATAGAAAAAGCTGAGGTACTCAGTGAGTGCTTTCCCTCAGTCTTCACTGATGGTCAGGCTTCCCATGTCTTCCACGATCCTGAACCCCTAGGTCAGGGTGTGGGGAATGAATTCCATTCCACAGTAACAGTGGAACAAGTCCAAGACCTCCTCATGCAGTTGAAAGTATATAAGTATGTGAGGCTGGATGATATCCATCCTAGGGTTCTTAGAGTGAAAAAGGAAAGTATTTTTGTTTTTTTGACACTGTTTCTCACCACTCAACCCCCAATCACTATTTGATTAATTTTCCCCAATTATGTTTTACATGTTATGTTAATTGATAAATGATCTCTCCAAGGGTCTTTACCTTGACCCATGAGCTTTATCATCTTCTTTTCTATTCTGTGGCCTGTTGCATTTTTCTCAAGTCAAATCTGGTTTAGTTATGACAGTATGGCCAATCTCCCTGTCCTTATTTTCACTCATGAACTTTTTCATCTTATATTTACCCCTGCTGAGAAAAAGGAATGACAGAGGAGCTTGGTGGGCACCTGATAACTAACCAAGTTTAATTGAACCAGAAACCTAATAACATGATGTACAAGATGCTGTCTTTTAAGTTCCTCATTAATAGGCAAACTATAATGAGCCTATTACTGTAATTATCCTCAGATTACAGCACTCATGCGCATTCCTGTTGTATCTGAATAAATGGCAATTTGGATAATAGGAAAAATCTCTGAAAGAGTAATCAAGCATTGAAATAGGCTGCCCAGAAAGGTGGTGGAGTGACTGTTTCAGAAGGTTTTCTAGAAAAGTGTAGATGTGGCACATAGGGGCACAGTCTAGTGGGCATGGTAAGGATGAGTTGACAGTTTGAGTTAATGATCTCAGAGTTCTTTTCAAACCTTAATTATTCTAAATTTCTGTGATTCTGAACTGTCACAAAATATCAGGTTTCCTTTATTGACCAGTGAAGTTTTCCAACTTCGTTATTCAGTATGCTACAGTGATTCACTTGTGTATTTCAGTTTTCTACTCCATTCAAGACTTCTTTTTAATTTTTTATGCTCTTTTTAGATTAATGTAGAAGGATTTCAGCATTATACATATCTTAAATACAGGTTCTATACGTTTTCTTTCAACACAAGTCATTTTATGATGTTAAGCAGCTAGATCAAATAAAATAAACAATTAAAAATAAAAATGAATATGAACTGTAATTACTGTCATTCAATATATTTTCTTTTTTTTTCTTTTTTTTCAGAATTCAGATTCTTCAGAAGCTGCTGTTCTACAAACAATACAAAATCTTTCTTTCTTTTTTTTTTTTTTGCTAAAAAGCATATTTTGCACATAAAGAAGTGTACACCCATATGATTGAATTCTTGTTCTCATAAAACAGCTTTAAATTAAATAATTAAGTTATTAATCATTATTAAGGGGATTATATGACTGTAATCTGTTTTTATTCTAAATTACTTTCATTAGACTTTTACTAACCAAAATGCAAATTACATTCTGAGTGATGAGTGCATACCTGTATTTTAACATGAGTCAAATAATGGAAAATTCAAAAGCAATTAGTTTTTGAAAAACCCTGAGAAAATTTGTTTAATTAATGCACTGAAAGCATTAATTCTGAATAAGTTAATTCATTTTCTCTAAGAAAACTTAATTTCTTCAAAGATGATTATTAAAAAGATATTTTTAACATTGTTAATAGAATTTCCAAACATTAGTAGATTCTGGATTGTCTGCTTTATCTTGAAAACCAAAAGTTATTAGGAGGATTTTGAAAGAATAATAATAAAAACATCACAATGCTATATTTGACTTATCAAAGTAAGGTAAAATGGAGAGTTGGCCTAATTTTTATTAGGTGAACTCTCATATTTGAATAGAAATAGTCCATGCTTAGAAACTGTTCTGGAAATTTGTATTGTACACTTAAATATCTAATAACTGTTTTGTGACTATGTAAATATTCAAGAATGTCCAGGAAGAAATCAAGAGAGTTTAACTTTGGTTCTCAGCTTCTGGAAAATTTCAGGTGTACCCCCTGCTGTCCATTGACTACTTACAGAATTTATGTCCTTTCAGCTGATTGCTTAGTCACATGCTGAAAATGTAGATACAAGTTCAGCAATTGGATTGACAAATACTTTAAACTCTGTTTTAATTTCACACTTTATGGCTTTAGAAAACTACAGCATTTTAAAGCTAATTTAGCAATTCTAAATCCTGGGAAGAATAAAACTATTATTAAATTTGTGTGATTAAAGAAATGCAGGGCTTGGAATCATGAAAGATATGGATTAAATATGAGAGTAGGGAACAAGATGTATGGAATCCATCTAAAGATGTAGACAACCATATAGGCAGCACAGACCACCACACACACAAAAAATATTGCAGAGTGTTAAATTTCCAAATACAGAATTTTGAGACAGAGTTTGTGGTGAATGTATTGTCCCTGTGATTAAAGTTCCACTGCATATTTAGTGTGTCAGTCATTTTCCCAATGTAGTAGGTCAGACTATGATTAATTTTCCTAATAGAAGCCAGCATGGTGCCTTTTTGGTTTTGTGACTAAAGCAAGGTGGATAACACATTAACAATTCAGTTCTTGCTTTACAGTGTTTGCAGAGAATCGAGACACCCTGACTCCTGCCAGCAAGAGAACTGAGAACACACACAAATCTGAAAGAGGAAACATCCAGGATCACTGAACCTAAATGACCCCAACAAATGTTGAGGTATTTTATGATGTGTTCAGCAATGAAAGCTTAGAGAAAGAAGGAGAGAGTGGATGTTGTTCATGTTTATGGCATCTGTTTTCCCAAGTAATTTCTAGGCATCCTGAGATCTGGCTTTCTAGAAAGTGGTGGGATAACCCCATGCTGATGGAAAGTGATAAGTAAATTCCATGGTTTTGCTGTTCTGCTTTTTCTTTTGCACATATATCTTTGCTTTGCTTATTGACTCGTATATCTTAACTCATATTTGTTTGTTGTTGTTTGTTTTGGTTTTGTTTTGTTTTGCTTTATCCTAGTAATCTTCTCTCCTACTCTGCTGAGGAAGAATGGGTATGTGATGGAGTAGAGGCTTAGTTGCAGACTGAGGTCAACCTATCAGTCTTTCCTAGGAGGTACAGAGTAGGCAAAATTAAATAGATCACAAAATAATTTATCTTACTTAAATAGAGGTTTAAATCTTGCTTCTGTGAACTTAATTTTCTATACAACTAATCACAGTAAGTGCTGTCTGATCGCTACCTAGTGTTTCACTTGTTATCTAACATGCTGCCTTCAATAAAATAATCTAGATGGCATATCATGGCAGAGTTGGTGTGGCTGAACAGAATTGTGTAGCTCTTCTGATCAGTAAAGGTAACATAGGAGACAGTCTCTCTGTCAATCAACTCTAGACAGGGGATGAGTTGCTGTAGTCCTGAATGATAGTCAGGAACCAAGCAACAACTGGCTTCTAGTTTGGAGGTATGATATAGTAACATGTAGTAGCATGGAAATATGGGAGAATAGACACTGGAAAGAGCAGTCTGTTGTTTGAAGCTTTTCTTTCTCTTTTTTTTTTTTTTTTCTTTTTTCTTTTTTCTTTTCTGATAAATGTGCTACTTTCTAATTCATTACATTTGCATTATGAATAATTTAATTCAAAATTCCTGAATGATTACTTAATTAATTAACTCAAATTTATTAGCAAAATAAAATAATTTTGTTACCTTTTAGTGGCTAGGATTTGGTTTTAAAAGTCAGTTTATCTGAAGATGATTTTGCTTTCAATATGCTACAAGAAAAGAGGTTACACTTTGCTTGAAGTAATTTATTTAACAATGGTTCTATATGGAGACAGTTGTTTCTATAATCCTATTTTGTCAACATAAGTTGTCAAATAAAGGCACTATTAAAAAACACTATATATTCTAAGGAAATTTTCATTTCTAGCTTATTCTGTTTACAATCTGCACAAGTAATTAGATGTTTTTAAAGGTTATTATCTGAACTACTGATCTCAAAATACACTTCCTGGAATGATAATCTGATGTTCTGGATCAAACATCAGATTTATTATGACCAGCATCAGTTCATACCTCATTTAGAACAAATATATTTTAGAAGTCATAAACAAACAAGAAGTATCAGTATACTCAAATATCATTTGAGTTGCTGAGGATAGAAGGAGCCATACTTAGAGTCAGATTAAACGTATTCATACAGGCAATGATTTAGATAATTTGAGTACTGGATACTTCTGGGAGCACTTCATTGTTGCGTACTCATATATCATAATGGTTTTGGCTAGAATGGAATTAATTTTCTTCATTTCAGTCCATATGTTTTGGTCACAAATCCTAAATATCCCTACCAACAGGGAGACTGAAGGTTTGAAAGGTGGCCTAACCAGGACAGCTGATCCTAACAGACTAAAGGTATATTCTATACTATATGATCTGGTCACACTTTATATTTGTTACCACAGAATCAGCAACAAAGTTGGAAGGGGACATGATGGAGGGAGTGGGACAACTGGAAATTTTCTGTATTGGTGTTTTAACAAGATTACATAACAGCCTCACATAAGGCCTGTGTGTAAAGTGCATGCAGAAAGGCTTAGCTCTACAAAACAGTGGTTCAGTAAAGAAATACTGACTTAAACCTTGCATAATACCTATCATGTAAAACTCTTGACTCAATCATGCAGCTGTGACTTGCTTATTAGCTGATTCATTTACTTTTAGGAAAAGAGAAGGAAGGGGTCATTTTGTTTTATTAGTTTTTCACCATTCTCAAAGAAAGCAATAATGAGATCTGAATTTTCTTTCCTAGAAGAAAAAATTATATCTTTTCACATACGAATTTTCCAAACCTACATTTAGCTAAAACATACAAATACTTAATTTCTAGTCATTTATATTCAGTATATGTAACCACTTACCCATTATAATTTTAGCAAGTCAATTTTTCAGATTGTCAAAACGTCAGCAACAAAATGTATTTAATACACTTGTTGCCAAGATTTTGCCCAGAAATAGAGCTTCTTTCTTCTGTATTAGAGACAAAGAACTTTTTCTTCTAACTCACAGTTGCAAGAAAATCCCAAAGATTCACTTTTATCCCAGTTTCAGAAGTATCTTAAACATGACTTGAAAAGCACCAAGAGCAAGATATCATTTCACTGAGAGTTAACATTACTGCTTCTCTGAATCCTAATGACAGGTTCATGCAAGGTCAATATTCTGAAAGTATCCACTCATTGCAGGATACTCTTTACTACTGTATTAAGGTATTTATTTGCCTGTATACAGCAGTTGATTATTCTTCTAAATGGCATAAAAGGATCTAATTGGGAAATCTTTATTTTCTTCTTTCACAACACAGATGAGGGAGATGCATCCGCAAGTATTTGATCTGTGTCAGAAAAAAAGACACCTAAGCATGGCAGTTATAATTTCACACTAAGATTGTTTGGAGGTACAGTATGCTATAGGTTCATAAACATATGAAAAATTCCCTCAAAACATGTGAAAAAGTCCCTCCCCAGCTTTCCTATAGATCCCCTTCATGTACTGGAAGGCTGCTATAAGGTCTCCTCGGAGCCTTCTTCAGGCTGAAAAACTGAAACTCTCTCAGCCTGTCCTCACAGGGGAGGTGTTCCAGCCCTCGAACATCTTCATGGCCCTCCTCTGGACCTGCTCCAACATATCGATGTTCTTTTTGTGCTGGGGGCTCCAGAACTGGGTGCAGCACTACAGGTTATGTTTCATGAGAACAGAGAAGAGAGGCAGAATCACCTCCATCAACCTGTTGGTCACTCTTCTCTTGATGCAGTCCAGGATACAATTGGCCTTCTGGGCCACATGCACACGTTGCTGTCTCATGTTGAATCTTTCATCAACCAACATTTCCCAAATCCTTCTCCTCAGGGCTGCTCTCAAGCCATTTTCCACCCAATCTGTATCTGTGCTTGGGACTTCCCCGACCCAGGTGCAGGACCTTTGATTTGGCCTTAATGAACTTATGAGGTTGGCATGGCCCCACCTCTCAGGCTTGTCTAGGTACCTACACATACTCTCTGTACTGCTCAGTCAACTGTACTGCTCAGCTTGGCATCATATGCAAATTTGCTGAGGGTACATTTGATCCCACTGTTCATGCTGCCTACAAAGGTGTTAAATAACACCAGTACCAGTACCGATCCCTGGTGAGCACCACTCATCACCGGTCCCCATTTGGACGCTGATCATAACTTTCTGAGTGGAAATATCCTGTCAACAAGTGGTTCATCCATGAAATCAATTTTTGTCCAATTTGGTGACAAATATGTTGGATCAAACAGTGTCAAACACTTTGCACAAGTCCAGGCAGATGACGTCAGTTATTGTTTCTTTATCTAGTAGCACTTTATAACATGCCTTTATATTTCCCGCTTCTACTCAGCCAGATCTTGTCTAATCAGATTCCTTACTGAAGACTATTTTGAGGCATTCCTACAGGCATTCCTAATCATACGTTAATTTTACATGTATTTACATTACAAAATCAGATCCGAAATTGAAGGATCAGATCCTTAAAATGACTCTCATTGTATACCTCAAGAAACGGGGTGAAATTAAAAGTCTGCTATAAGGATATTACAATTGAAAAAATTGTAGCATTAAGACAGTGCTTCATATCATTATTTTGGTTTAGTATCTGTTGCTGCAAAATGAGAAAAGTTTTCAGGTTTTTGTTTTTTTTTTCATGTTTTTTTCTATAGTACTTTATCCTGCTTTTATTTAATACATGCAGCAGTAAACAAAAACATTTTTCAGCTGATTTAATGTGTGAGTTTATGAAAATGTGATAACTTAAAAATACATACCTAGAGATCTTTAAAATGCCTGGTACTATTAGAAGATAAAAACAACAATTTTCTATATATTCAGAAAGCAACATATTATATCTGACTAATGTTGCAGTCAAGAACTCAAATATAAAAAAAGCTATGGTCTTTAATCATACAGGCGCAAGACATTCCCAGTAGTAAAATGGTTGTAATACTATCACATTAGAGTGCTGTTACAGTAATGTGAAATAGAATACCAGGGGAAGGCCTGGGGCTTTGACTTGCCTCTATGTCTCATTCTATCTGCTGATATACAGAGTAGGATCCAGTTTCTGAGTTATTCATAGTTCTTTGAATGTTATTGCTCTGTGATTGATAGAAATACCTGCCTTTGCACATTTGAAAAGTAATACTGGAAGTCATATGTACTACAGACAATATAAAAAAATTCCTCCTGTATTTTTGAAGAGTTTATCAAATACAGTTTTTATGAAATGCTGAAAGAAAATCAACATATCATCAAGAGATGCTTTCAATAGCCGAAGAAACCTTCAGGGAATGTCACTAGTTATAACACCTTCAAAATGGCAACTTCTAAATTAATCTTTTCCTACAGGAAATAACTTCATCACAGTGTGCTGGCATTCTCACTTTTATTTTTTTACTGCTTGGTTGATGACATTTCAGTGTTTTGTGTTTGTTTGTTTGTTTGTTTGTTTTGGTTTTTTTTCTTGTTCAGTTGTTTGATTGCTTTTAAATTTATTTGTTTTCTTAAATTATACATAAAAAGTTTAAAATTCTACTCGAAAGAGGTTACAATCTCATTTTATAAGAGCTACTGACTAAATACTTCAAGAAAAATAAATAAAAAAATGAAGTCTGAGATAGAATGTGAATAGAATTTTATTAGGAAAATGACTTGCAAGTCATTTCTTGCAAAATGATTTGCAAGAAACTGTTAAATTAAAGTCAAAAGTGTGCTGATACAAACATATTTTCTTGTTATTTATTCAGAAGTTAGGAGTTGCTGAAATTGCTTGTATATGATTTTTATTTAAATGGTTAAATAATACCTGTTAGCCAGTACAATTGAGACAGTAAGAAAAAAATAAAAAAATAAAAAATTGTACAGCATACATCTTTTTGTATTTGATCTATCCGACAAAATGCATTCCTTCCAGAGATAGAACACGCCAAACAAATGACAGTGCTACCAGTTCTGATTGTTAGTTGCCACTGATAAAAAGGAAACCATAAGAAGGGCAAGCTGAGTAATGGAGACCTGTAAGTTTTGTACAAAATCTGACTATGCCTGCATTGTTAAGTCTATTCAATTGAAAAGTATAGCAACAGCTATTATCACTTTCATATTTCTACTTAAATGGATCTTTTTTCTCTGAAAACGTGGTATTTCTCAGTCCTTGATGTCAATAGCGATATGTTTTTAATGACATCTGCAAGGTACAGAGTATGTGTATATGTATGTGTGAACATGTCATTCTTTCAAAAGAACCTGAGCTGTGACATCAGACTATTATATATATATATATATATATAATACAAATATATAATACAAATAACCAAACAAACAACCTAGTCCATAAGAAAACAAACAAAGCAAACGTTACATCCAGTATACCTGCTTAGGTACAGAAAGTGGCATTTATATAATAAAATAAGTATTCCTGAGACTTTTATCTGGCTAGCATGAAAAAACAAACGAACAACAAAACAAACATTGTTAAGCACATCTTTATCCATAAGAAGGTACTGCTTGCAAATGTTTTGTTGGAATTGGCACATGACCTGTGCCAACTCTCAAATCATATCCAGAAACTGCTTGGGTAAATACCAACTGGCATGTGCCAGAGTTGTTTCCAGGGAGCATTTTAATGGATGAATGTTATAGAAGACTGAGATCCAGTGCATGTTCAAGAACATTTACAATCAGTATCAAATTTGATAGCACAGATGTAGTCTTACTGAAGTAGCACTTGTATGGAACATACCTCCATTCCTCACATTATCAACAGAGCAAGGAGCTTACGCTAAAGATATTAGAGAGTAAATCTGCCTTTGGTTTTAGTACTACCACTATCTAACTGCCTTACATACAGAGACTAAGACACTATCTGCTAAACTTCATCTGAGTTTACAAATATGAACCATACAACCATGCACAGATATATAACTACATGTAAATTGGTCATACTGATCTAAGTATTTTGCGTAATTGGAATTTTATTATAAATAAAAAATAAATATAAATAAAAAATATAAACAAGGAAAATAATGAGTGTGTGGATGCTCACATGTAGGAAGTCAGAAATAAAATACAAAACCACAAAACATTACCGAATCAAGAAATTACAGAGGTTGGAAGCAACCTCAAGAGTTCATCAAGTCCAATGCACTTGCTAAAGTAGGTTCTCTACAATCGATCACACAGCAAAGCATCCAGATGGGTTTTGAATATTTCCATAGAAGGAAACTCCACAACCTCTCCGGGTATCCTGTTTTAGTGCTCCGTAATCCCTACCATAAAGAAGTTCTTCTACATGTTTCTATGGAACTTCCTACATTCAAGTTTTAGACCATTGCTCCTTGTCCTGTTGCAATGCACCACTGACAAGAGCCTGGTCTCATTCATTTGCCTCCCACCTCCCTTTAGATATTTATAAACATTTATCAGATTCCTCCCTCAGTCTTCTTTTTTCTGCAGAAAAAAAGACTCAAGTTACTTAACCTTTCCGCACAGAGGAGATGCTCCAGGACCTTTATCATCTCTGTGGCCTTCTACTGGACTGCTTCTAGGAGATTCCTGTCTTTTTGAACTGGAGAGTACAGAACTGGACACTGTATTTTAAATGTGGCTTCACCAGGGCAGAGCCAAGGGGGAGGATCATCTCCTTTGACCTGCTGGCCATACTCTTTCTAATGCACCCCAGGATACCATTGGCCTTCTTGGCCACGAGGCCACACAGCTGACTCATGGCCAACCTGTTGTCCGTCAGAACACTCAGGTCCTTCTCTGCAGAGCTCTTCTCTAGCAAATCACCCCTTTACTTGTACTGATGAATGTGGTTATTCCTCCTCAGTTGCAAGACTCTGCATTTGCTCTTGTTAAACTTCATTGTGTTCCTCCCTGGTAACTCTCCAGTCTGTCTAGATCTTTTTGAATGGTAGCACAGCCTCCCAGTGTGTTGGACACTCCTCTCAGCTTTGTATCATTAGCAAACGATGATTAATATTGTTGATTAAAGGAAAAAGTTCATTAAGTGAAA
Organism: Perdix hodgsoniae; assembly: GCA_035772895.1. Classification (NCBI taxonomy): domain Eukaryota; kingdom Metazoa; phylum Chordata; class Aves; order Galliformes; family Phasianidae; genus Perdix; species Perdix hodgsoniae. The sequence continues at coordinate 346,115 of JAPSGF010000166.1, forward strand.
TTGAAGTGAATTCAGACATAAAATGAAAAGGCATGAAGAAACAAGTGAACACTATAAAACTAGAATTTATGCAGTGTTTGGAAAAACTCATTCTACTCTTAGCAGTATATAAATCTTTGAATCTTTCTAGTTTCAGAGTTTAAAATATGTTATTTTCTAGATGAAGATGAAAAATTAAACCATATATTTTCCAATGAAAATATTAATCCTGAATTTATAAAAGCACATATTTTACAGAATGAATACAGAAAGGAAATCAAAAACAAAAAAGAATGATTCAGTTCATCAAAATGCAACATCTCAAATATAAGTATCAGAGCAAAGTTCACCTGATAATTCTCTATAATCAGTGAAGCTATATTCAGAATCTTCATAATATCACCTTTAAAAACAATTGCCTTGCATTACCTTGAATTCAACTCCCTTGAATGTTTCTTCCACACATATGTATTATTAAATTATGGATACTTTCTTAGTGCTAACATTGTAGAAGAGCCTGGAAAATAAACATAAAAAATTAAATGCATATCATATGTTTAGCTTGAGTAGATTAAAGTGAGATATATTCTTTGTGTCTAATGAGAAGAAAATCTGTGAAGTCCATTTAGTTCATAAAATAGTCTGTAGTCAAGTGTGTAGAAATAATTTTATAAATGGGAATTTACTGTGTTGAAATATTCATTTCAATTTTTTTTTTATTTGACTTGCACATACCTTATAAGCAATAAGCTCTAACAAATCAAAAAAAGAAAATAAGAAAAAATATAGGAAAAAAAAAACAATTATGATATAAGGTTTATAAATTACTATATTTTTAAATTAAAAAAAAAAAAGTTGAGAAATCTCCAACCTTCACAAAAATATCTTTTCTTATTTAGAAAATAACTGACTTCACAAATATTTATTTTCAAAATGGTTGCCAAATATTCAATGATTTTTTTCATACTCTACAAATTCTGACAGGTAAATAGATAAATAGATTTTTGAACATCTTAGACATCCTAGAGAATAAGTTCATTTAATTTATTATTATTATTATTATTATTTAATCTAGTATGTAAATCTGTATCTATCACTTCTACTGAGTAAATTGAAGGCAGGAAAATTGACAAATTTAATGCAATGTGAATTCACACATAGACAATATAGTCTCAGAAAATGCTGCTGTAATCTACAACCAATTTTGTACCTAGCATTTAAAGTAGTGACATCTTATTGAAGTACCATAATAGTAAGTTTGTTAACTAACCACAACTGTCACAAATATTTTCAATCAACATATTATTTCATGAAGTCAACCTGTATAAAATTTTCATTTCAGAAAGCAAGATCATGTAAAACAAGATTGTGTCATGTTTAATTTGTGAATGCAAAACTCATCTCAGTTCTTTGGCAATATCAAGAGCACAAGAAAGATTTTGGTAAAATGTAACTGTCTCCTCTGGTAAGCGTATTCCTTTTCCTTCAAGTACTTGAAAATAAAACCATGTTAATCATCAAGCAGGCAGTTAAATCACACAGTAGTATTTGGAGGAGTGTTTCTTATTTTGCCTCATTTAGACAGACTGGAGGAAACCTCTGTAGATCTTCTTAAAGAGGAATTAGGGAAAGGAATTTAGGAAAAACGTTGTGTGCCCAAATACATACTGAATTGCTAACCATTTTCATAAGCACATGAAATCTTTTTCCAGATAAATATTTTGCTCACACTTACTTGTACGTTTCCTTCGGTGGAATAAATGAGGGTGACTAAACCTGACTGTCTTTTTAGTTTTAGTTTTTGGATTTCTTTTAATCTTAACTTGCTAGGATTTTTGTGGCCATCCACTACGTATGCTGATAATAGTAAATCCTGTGCACTTTTTTTTTTTTTTTTTTTTTCTCTAAGCCATGTGTGTATGTCATACAAAATCAGGATTTAGGCACAGCTTTCACTGTACATCCAGAATTCTTTCAAGTTTTTCTCAAACGTTCTTAAAAAAAAAAAAAAAAAGAAAAAGAAAAAAAGAAAAAAGAAAAAAAGAAAAAAGAAAAAAAAAGAAAAAAGAAAAAAAGAAAAAAAGAAAAAAA
>JAPSGF010000166.1:354440-371059 GCA_035772895.1 Perdix hodgsoniae
GGGGGGGGGGGGGGGGTCTCTGTCGCCAGACACAAGCATTATCGCCTTCTGCAGTGGTCAGCTCCTTCGAGCAGCACCCCTGAAGAAAACTGCTCGTCCTGCTTCTGCTTATCTTTGCAATCGTAAGCAGAAACACTATGGCACAATGACACCCATCATCCACCCCCAAGGACACTTAACAGTTGTTAGTCAGAGTCTCATCATCAGGAAGGCCTCATGAAGCAAACTTTGAGACAACAAAAGAAAACCAGTTCTGTCTTTCACAGCATTTTCACCAGCAATGAGGTAACCCATTGCTTTACAGCTGCTATGACAGTGTCATTGCTAAGAAAATATTTCTCATGCAGTTCACCCTTTGTTGGCCCCAACAGATGGAAGTCAGAAGTCATTTAATACAGGCTGTATGATGGGTGTAGCAGGACAGTGCAGATAAGATTGGCAGTCTGCTTTCCATAGAGAGGCCTAGTATGAGGCCTGGCAATATCATATGGCAAGAGGAGGGTTGTCTTTTTCTCTGGGCTGATCCTGTAAGTTCAAGCCTTCATCTTAGTCAGCACTGAGGTGTAGCAGTCATAGTTCATGGTTTATCTAGGTTCCAGGTCATCCATAGGATCACCCTTTTTATGTCCCTAAAGACATCACTTTATCCAGTGAGGACTGCATCACTCAATTATTTGATAAATAATTCATACCTTACCAATCCATGGACTGCTGTTTTAACACTCAAAGTGGTGACACCACATCTTGTCACTGATAATAAGGTGTTCCAGGAAGCTGTCACCTTCAGCCTCGTTCAGTAGACTCAAACTTGCATACACTGTTCTTTCTGTTCCTCTATGGGTATTTGTAGGACCCACCTGGTGCAAACTTTTCAATATTTTAATTTTGCCACCATCATTTCCAATGCTTTGAAGCCAATATTCAGCTCCATACACAGTTCCCTGGCCATAATCCAGTGTTTCTCACATGTGACTTGATCAGGATGTCCTTCTTTTCATGGTGTGACAGCTGTGCACCCCTCCAGAACATGACTTCTCTTTCACCTCACTGATGCTGCTGCTAAAATGCACCACTCACTGCCTCACTGTGCTTGCATCCATTGTTTGGTCTCTGTAGCATCCAGCAACTGTTGATGAATGTCAGTGAGTGCAATTTTTTGGAATGAAGGAATTCAAATGCAAACTTCTACTTCATTTGCACATTACGTGAGATGTCATTTTGTCAAACTGTCCATCTACATCCTTAATAAAATAGGAGGCATTATTTTGGAGTATCCTTCACATATATATATATCCTTCACATATAAAATAATGCTGGAAGGTTTTTTGAACTACTGTGAGATTAATTACATTGGATAAAATAAAACATTTGAGTGAATGTTCTTAAGTACTAAAAAAATAGGTTAATAAATTTCTTTTAAATTTTCCATTGCTTTCAAAACTCTTTAGTCATCAAGATATATTGCCCTATTTGTGCATTTTATCTTCTTTATTGTATACGTGTATTGTTTTTGTTTTTGTTTTTATGTTTTGTTTTGGTTTTTTTTCCTCTTTCTCTGTAGTTATTCTTTATTTGTTCAAGAACTCCCTACTTTATTCTTGTGCCTTGGTAGCCTCATCCTCTATGCTGTATAAATGTTAGATTAATCCCCTGAAGTCTGTCAGTAAATTCCTGTCTGAAATATCTTCTTGGTTCTGTAAACAGTTTACCCTTGGGCAGCTCTCATTGTAGAATACAGATAGTTCATAGTTGGGACTTGGTAGTCCAACCTATTCTCCAATCTACTCAATTATACTAAATAGTTACAGCAGACCTTGAAATTTATTTATTTATTTATTTATTTATTTCCCCAGAATTTTTCCCACTTTGTAGTGTTCTTTTCATGTTAGATAAACATATTTTTTATTATCACCAGACTAGTGACATAATCTTATTATTTCAGATGCTGTAAAATGGAGTGATAAGCATAGTTTTGGCACCACTGAGACTCATGTCTACTCAGGACCAAGTACTATGGACCCAGCCAATCTATTTGAGAAGTACTGTGTCCAGTTTGATCATTCATTTAGTAATTCTGTTCAAGCTGATCTTGATATCAGTAAATGTAAACTGGAATTAACAAAATATCCAAATTATTTTGACAGTACACTTGTATTTTCAGTTTCTGTTTTCTCCTTCTACTCAAAAGCAGAATATTTTTGTTCTGTGATGTTTTTTGAAATTAGACCAGTGAAAAAGGAGTAATGAAACACGGTTAAGGACTTGTCAGAACACAATTAGCTATAGTAAATGACTTAGGAGATCCAGAATAGAATCCACAAGTTTCAAACCATGGTACTTGCAAGGAAAATAATTCAGTCTGAGTAAGCTAGAAATGCAGCATTTTTCATCATATCAATGAAAACACTGACAGACACTGACCTAGATATCGTAATAAAAGATTTCATTCACTCACTAGTGAAAGATCTGCTCTATACTCCCTCTCGTGATCATCAGATACCAGAGGAGCAGAGGAGAAGAAACCAGCCTCAGTACTCCCAAACCTCTGCAAGTATATACAGGAAGGGGAGGACTGTTTCAAGTGATTTTTTGTTTTCCTTGATTTTAAGTTTTTGGAGTGGTGGCTAATTGGGCAAAAGTAGATTTGATGGATGGACTGCCATTCTATGATTCCATTCTATGATTCTATTAAAATCCTTACCTCATTTTTGATCATTTTTGATTTAGTTCAGATGAGGAACACATGAGCCTCTCTTGTATTTTCTTTTTCCTTGCTTGGGTGTCCCAGTTTTTGTTATTGTGTTATTTGTTATTTGTTATTTTTGGGCCCCTCCCTACAAAAAAAAGACTTGGAGGCCCTGGAACGTGTCTAGAGAAGGGCAACAAAACTGGTGAGGAATCTGGAGCAAGTCTTACGAGGAGTGGCTGAGGCAACTGGGAATGTTGGAGAAGTCTGGAGAAGAGAAGGCACAGGGGAGACCTCATTGCACTCTATGACTTCCTGAAGGGAGATTGTGATGAGAAGAGGTTTGGCCTCTTCTCCCAGGCAACAAACAGGACCCAGCGAAATGGCCGCAAGTTGTACCAGAGGAGGTTTAGGTTAGACTTAAGGAAGAACTTTTTCTCTCAGAGAGTGGTCAGGCACTGGAATGGCCTGCCAAGGGAGGTGGTGAAGTCACCGTCCCTGGCAGTGTTCAATAGGCATCTGACTGAGGAGCTACAAGATATGATTTAGTAGCCTGTGGTAGCAATGGTAATGGGAGGACGGTTGGACTAGATGATCTTGGAGATCGTTTCCAAATCTTGTGATTCAATGATTCTATGATTCTTACGATTCTATGATTCAATAACTATAAAAGACCCTTATCTAGGATTGCAATTCTTTTCATTTATTCAGTTACCTACTTCAAGTGAAAGGGCACTCTTGAAACTCCTGGAACACAAATACTTTAATTTTTTGTTATTTTATGTTATTTTATTTTATTTTATGTTATTTTATTTTGTTTTCAGTAGTGCACTCCATTGTTCCTTTTTAATTTATTATTATTATTATTATTATTATTATTATTATTATTATTATTATTATTATTATTATTATTATTATTATTATTATTATTTTCCAAGCTGTAATACTCTAACATAGAAAGATTTCAGCCCGAGATAAAAATTTAATCTGATGATGAAATACACCAGGCTTTACTGCAAATTACTCTGTATGTCTACCAGGGGTAAACATTAAATCCAAAGTAACAAATAGTAGTCAAAGGATGAAGAATAGAATTTCAAGCACGGATCAAGGTGGCAAGAAAAAAAATGAGTCGGAGTATTTATGAGATTTAAAAAATATGTATATTATTTATGGAAGGATGCCCATTTTTTGTCCTTACACTACATCAGCTCACAGATGCTAATACATAACTTATAAGAAAAAGGCATTGCTGTCTTCTGTTTATTTTCATGCAGAACAGAAGCTATATAATTGCTGACATTAATGAAAAGTCACTGAGTGACAAGGCAGTATGCCAGATATTCAGGAGTGTTTTTGTGAGATCATAATTACTTTTTAGGCAGTACTAAAATATGCAGTTGGGCTGTGTATTTGATGTATTCAAACTTTTCTGAAATAGTGATCGGGCACTGGAAGAGGCTGCCCAGGGAGGTGGTGGAGTCACTGTCCCAGGTAGTGTTCAAGAAGATTATAGATGTGATACAGAGACGTGGTATAATGGACAATATTGGTGATAAATGGGTGACTGAACTAGAACATCTTAAAGACCTTTTTCAACCTTAATGATTTTATGATTCTGTGAAATGCAAATTGATACACTCAGTTATGTATAATCTGATTTTATCATGTTTCAGATCAGAGACTGAAAATTTGTGTCCACTGAGAATCACAGGAATATTTCATCATAAGACTAATTTCAGGCTCCACTCTAAAGAGAAAGAGAAAACACAGAGTACATTGAGATCTTCAGACTTGAAAATGCCTTGTCAGCTATTGCCATAGGGATGTTCAAAGTTCACTCCTTGCTACATCAGTCATATATGTTTGCTAGCACCATCCCTTTCACTCTTAAAAAAAAAAGATTTGCCCATTAATGACTTGAGGAGATCAAGAAAAGAAAACAAAAAGAAGGAAAAAAAAAAAGTAAAAAAAAAAAAAAGTATCTATTTTCCTGTTTCCTGTAGTCCTAATTTTTAATTAGAATCTTCTGAAGTAAAATCATCACCCTACAGACAACTAGTTTCAAGGTCTTTGCTAACAACTGTTCCATACAGTATCATATATATGAGAAATTATTTCTGTTTGCTCTCTTAAACTGTTGAATAATACATAAGATAAAAGTCTCTAGGGCATTATGGAGTGTAAAAGAGATATGCTGAGCATTGAGGATTATTAACACACAGTATATCACAGGATGGAAGATATGAGTGGCAACTGGATAGAGATTAGAAAGAATCATTCAAAAATCAAACAATCAGAATGTCCTACTGTGAAAATAATGGAAAAAGGATGAGTTTGATCCAAACACACTGAACATTACAAGTGATGAAACAGGAAAAATGCTAATATATATTGAGAAGAAGTAATTTTAGTTTTATTGCTTTAACTTGTTTAAGGATTTCAAACTTGTGAAGAAGTAGTAAGTAGGAATTTAAATAAGGAAATAATAATATTTTTTATGGATCATGGATGGAAAATACTGAGAAAACAATGGAAATACAACCCAAAATAAAGCATTTGTGAAGTCAAGATCTGTGGGCTGAAAATGTGCCTGTTTAAGATCTGATATAGTCTTCATGTATTCAGAATGTGAGTTTTTAAGACCTTAGCATGAATGCAAATGCCCTTGTGAGAAAGTGTTCTCAGTTTGGATAATAATGTTGACTGAAATATTCACATTTTCTGACTCAAAGGGAAAATAGATGCTTTAAAATGAATTTAAAGGCTATGGTTTTAGTTCAATTTCACAATAATATTTCTCAAAATTAATTAAACCACTTATGTGTGTCTAAAGAAAAAAAAAACAAAACAAAGAAAAGCAGGCACATTTTTTGAAGTTTTAACTCCTCTTATTAAAGTGAAAATCAACTCACTTTACTGCTATGATAAAAAATGAAAGTCCTATGACAATTTGAGTAAAGACAAGTCTGATGACTATATAAATGTCCAAAGAGCTGTACTAGATTTTTCAAAAGAAAGATGAAATAATATTTTGTTGAACAGATTTGGGGTACTTTGTTTCATTGCACTGAAGAGAAATATCTTCAACACTATAGAAGTGTTCCTTAATTTGGATTATAAAAGAGCAGAAAGCAGAAGCTGACAAGAAAAATAATATTAATAATAATAATAATAACAATAACAACAACAATAATAATAATAATAAATAAAAAGAAATGTAACATTTGTTAGATAAATTAATAAAGAACTAACCTCTAAAAGAAATTTCTTGTTTTGCTGAATCACAAATACTCATCACCATGATTGTAATTAGGCATACTTTTTTTCATTGATATAAATGTTCCCATGTGTTCTAGTTTCAGTAGTAACCCAGGTAGAAATTTCTGTCATCTAAAATCGTTCATTTACTGAAAAATGGCTTTTGTTTTTCTTCAACTGAGTGTCCCTTTCACTTTCATATGAGTTAAAGTGAGCTGACCCACCATTATAACATTCTACAGTAGTAGCCCTACATAATCTGTGTGTGTCCATTATTTCTGTTCCAACAAATAAAAGTTTAATTCAAATTTTCATTCCTGATCAGGATGAATGCCAGTTTTTAAAATCTTGAATCATGTAGTTAAAGCCTGTAGAAAATAAGAATTTTGAATTTGGAAGCACTAACTACAGAAGTAAAAATAAAAGTAAACATAGTAACTTTCAGGAAAGATGGAAACTGGAATGCTCTTTGCAAAAGGAAAAAGGTAGGAGACAAAACTAAATACATTCTCTTAAAAGCACTTTTCTTAGCAAAAACGAATTCTAACATTACAAGGATAAAACCTTTCACCTTATTTCCCAGCATGTGGCACATAAAACAAAGTAGACATTTCCAGATAACTGAAGGTGGTGAAAGAAGTTACTCGGTAAGGCAGATCTCATATTGGGTCAGGCAGCTTAAGAAAATGCAGCTGAAACTTGAAGCTAGGAGCTCACAATACCTAGTTCACTCACTTTTTTCTCTTTCTGATTACTACCTTGGCAGCATCTTACGCATTAAGAGATCATTTTCATTAAATGACTATGCTGATTTGAAGTGGCAGTACTCTTCAATCACATTAACAAATGGATGGTTCTCCTCAGCAGTTTTCTGAGAAGTGTCAAAAAAAAAAAAAAAAAAAAAAAAAAGTCATTCTGGAATGACTGCTGGAATTGTGAGATACAGTATTACAACTACTGAGAAAAAATAATTTCTAGTTTTTAAGTGGCTTGCAGCAAGTCATCAAATAACAATGAGAATTTGATGCTTAGGTACACAATGAGGAGTAAGACATAGGGACTACAAAGATGTCTAATTCCTTTCAGTGTCTTCTCAACAAAGCAACATCTATCATAGGTTTGATTTGAAGAAACATGACAGTCAAAGTTCTTTTCAGGTGTTGAGAGAACACCTTAACAATAAAGTTTGTAGATACTCTAATGGAGCTCTTGCATCTTTCCAATTTAATCTCAAATACTTGCAAAAATCTTATGAGAACAAAGAGAACATTAAATAGCAAGATTGTGATTTGTAGACCCAAATGGACAACAAAAGAGATGGTATGAGTCCCCATGCTAAAAAAAAAAATAAAATAAAATAAAAAAATCTTTATTCATTCCAGCAATTTTATAATAGAAAATAAACTTTGTTATCTAATATTTTCGCTTCTTGCAATTCTCAAAAGCTTTATGATGAAGTACTATATTGTAGATAAATTTATATCAATATCAGTAAACAAAACAAGGCAGATATGTGTGTATATATAAGGTCCATCAGGATTAATTTTTATCCTGTTTGATTATTTCCCTCCCTCCCTCTTTCCCCCCCTCCCTCTTTCTCTTTTTTCCTCCCTTCCTCCCTCACTCACTCTCCCACAGAAATATGTTCACTGAAACCTTATCACCCTCCCTAGCAGGGACGTTACTGCAGCTTTGGGAAGGTCAGGCTGAAAGTGGAATTAGTTCTCTCAGTGCAGTTGCTCACAGTTGGCAGTCTCAGGCATCAGTGATCAGGGTCAGAAATTTGTCTCAGTGTTTCTCTCTCATCTTCAGGATCACCTCCAATTTCCAAGAGTTTTATTTCAGTCAGACTTTTCACATTCTTTCTTATGGTTCATTTATTCTTTTCACGGCTACTTCTTCAGCCTGGGAAACCTTATTTTTCTCAAACACTAAGTACCTAGTTTTTCTGCATGCAGAAGTAAATGTGTGACGACCTTCCTAATTTGTTTTTGTTCTTTGGCTGTTAAGAAAAAATGCTGTATTTAAATGTACACATATCTGATTCCAGCACAGAGTGAAAGTGCATCAAGAATTTTGGAAATAATAAGTAAAATTAAATCAACTCCAAGCTGCCACCCTGCAGCCATTATAGTAAAGTGCTTAAAAGCATGGTTACAGAAAAAGATAATTCACTTTACCATCTGCAATTTTTTTGTTTTAATAAAGCCATTTATTTGCATACATGGGAAATGAGTGATTTATGCTATGATGTGATTATGTTTCAAATTGGATAAAATCTTCAATAGAAAGTATTACTGTTGATAAAATCTTTATCTGCCATACTTTTTAACTTACTTATTTTATTTTAAAAATATTTAGACGCCTGTTCCTCCCAGAGATTTCTCTGGAGGGTTTAGAACAGAAATCCTGAGATCAAGTGACTATCCTATAATATTATGGGAGATAGACTGGGGGTCAGGGAAGTTGCGGGGAGCAGGCACAAAGGAGAGCTATACTTCTGCAGGTATTCTTTTAATGAAAAATGTAATTTATATTCTACTCAAATATTCTTAGAAGAATTTCCTAATTGTGGTGGATGATGTAACTGACTTCTTTCTCTTCTTTCTTCACTGTTTATTGTATGTGCTTTGTATGTTACACTCTGTTTGAGGCATAAGGCAGAACAGGAAAAAAATAAATAAATAAAAAGCAATCATTTTTTTTACTTTACCCTTGGGTGCTGTTTTCTGAAAGAGGTGAAATACCACAGCAGAAACAAAGAAATGATGGCTTTCTGAAGAAAAATAATCATGTGCAGTTGTGAAAAATCTTCTGGAATGTCAGATGGGATAAAGGTGGAGTCACACAAATAAAGACTGGGAGACTGCTATTTGAAGTGACCAAAAACCAAACCAAAACAAAACAAATAAACAAACAAAACAAAACAAAAACACAAGAAGATGGGGGGGATGTTCCTGGGGGATTAAAAGGAAAAAAGTTGAAGTACAGCAAGACCTTGAAAGTTTCTGAACTTAAACCTAAGCAGAAAGGAAGATCAAAGTAACAAAAATAGTTTAAGAATAATAGCCTATAAATGAAAATTGTTACAAAAATCTACTGAAAAAGAAAAAAAAAATGAAAAAACACAAAACCCTGATATACTACTGCTGCTATGTACAATGTACAATACTCACAGAATGCCTTGGGTTGGAAGGAATGTTTGACATCATTTAGTTTCAATCACATTACCATGGGCAGAGTTGCCACCTATTAAATCAGGCTGCTCAGTGCTCCACCCAGCTTGACCTGAACACCTCCAGGCATGGGGCATTGTTTTGGATCTGAGAATCCTTCCACCCCGCTAGTCATGGAACCGGGCCAAACCAGCCCATAAACTGTTGACAGGCATCCAGATCAAATCTGGGCAACCTGTTCCAGTGCCTCACCACTCCCTGAGTTAAAAAAAAAAAAAAAAAAAAAAAAAAATTTTTTTAAATCTATCATCTAACCTAAACCTCCCTCTTTTAGTTTAAAACCATCTCTCCTTCACCTTTTGCTATCAGTATATAAAAAGTCAGTTTCCCTATTGTTTCTAAGTCCCCTTAAAGTACTGGAAGGCTACAAAGTCTCTCCAGAGCTTTCTCTTCACCATGCTGAGCAAGCCTCACTCCATCAACTTTTCTTCGCAACAGAGGTGCTTCAGCCCTCAGAGCACCTTCGTGGTCCTCTTCTGGATCTACTCTTGTGTTGGAGGCCCCAGATCTGGATACAGTACTCCAAATGGGGCCTCATGAGAGCAGAATAGAGGAGAACAGTAGCTTCTCTTGATCTGCTGACCATCTCCTGATGCAGCTCACAGTACTTTTGGTCTTCTAATAAAACGTTGCAATTGCACTTTTTATTTTTGGTTGAAATTTTCTAGTAGGTGTTTCATAATCCCACATTTGCAGATTTCTTTTATACAAATAAGAGAAAAAAAAATCAAAGTATTATCTAAATATTTCTTTCTTCCTTCAAGTATCCTCCAGATACCCTACATATAATTTTTTTTCTCCTCTTTACATAGCTTATGTATAAAAGTCTAATTAATTGGACTTTGCAGTATTACTAAAATATATTTATGGGATGGAAAGATAGTTATTATTATTATTATTATTAATAAAATGTTCTTTTTGAATTCCTGCTATTATGGTTTCAGGTTTTGTTTGTTTGTTTGTTTGTTTTGTTTTGTTTTTCCTCTGAAACAGCATCTATTTCACAGATGCTGGAGACATTCAGTTGACATTCTTATCAATTTCACTGTGACAGTAAAGCCGAAATATCAATTGTGCTGAGCAATCACTCAGCACTCAGCAACCACTCAGCACCCAGAAACCACCCAGCTAATTCCTAATGCTGTCAAATGAATAGAATCTTAGGCACAGAAACGTGAAATTGCAATTCCCATAGTGCTTGAAATACCTTGGCCTTGGGGATTTCAAAAGGTCTTGAAATCTAATTTATTTATCCAGTGTCTGTCTTGTTCATTTACATTTGACCTAACCATATAGATGCTCTTCATGAAGTGGTGCCTCTTGAGATGAATAGTCCCATAAAACGTACAGTTGATCATTCAGTTGTGTTCTGATGCTGGTGATGTGACATCACTGAGAGGAATCTAATTTAACTGAATATGCTATACTGGAGATGTTTAAGTGAATGAGAAGCTCCATTTCTCAGTGAGGTTTCTCAGTGAAGGTTAAAAGTTTTATAAGTGAAAGACTGAACCATGAGCTGTGTTTAGGAATAGTAAACTCCCGCTGTATATTGTTCAAACTAAGAACTTAAATAGGAAACATGAAGGTAACATCATCTCAAAGCATTATGTTAGTTGGTATGCAAACTGCTGTGTTTTGTACTGGTTTCAGTTTCCAGACTGTTTTAACCCCCTGAAGAGCTCATTACCACAGTCTAATCTGTGGTATTTACTTGTAAATTAGTAGCACATAGTTGTAACTAAGGAAAATAGGTACATTTTATAAGGTTATAATAACTAAAGGAATTTCAGAATTTCCAAATAACAGGTCTGTATATAACTTCACTGAAAACATCATGCAAGGAAAAAAAAAAATAATAATAATTAAAAAAATAAAATAATTAAAAAAAATAGCATTAGTACTTCAAGGGATAGCTATTATGCTATTCATATTGTTTATTTGGCACTGCATATATCAAGCACAAAGCATGAGTTTATACTTGTCCAATATTCATAGTCATCTAAGAATTATCCAAAGTGTCTTCATTAAATGTTTTTGCATCTCCTCTTTAATCATACTTTCCTTTTGCCCATGTTAGTAGAAATATTTTATATCATCTCAATATGGTAAAAATTTGAAGCAATTTATAATGACAGCAAAAAACAAACAAAAAAAATGTATCTTGAACTGTTTCTGATTATTCATTTATTTATTTATTGGGGGGAGGGTGTGGAAAGGAAAGGAGTTTGGAAATTGGCATCTGGGGGGAATTAACTGAGTTGTTTGCAATATTAGTGATTTTCAGACATTTTTGTTTTGGAGGGTGGGACAGAAGGCTGGGATGTTGGGGCAATTTAGGAAGTTGTTTGCAGCTGTCATGGTTTTATGATTTTTGGCTATTGGTATTCCACATCATAACATCATGCAGCTCCCTGAGAGTTAAATTGTTAACCTGTCCCAGAATAGAAGAAGAACTCAATTTCCCAGAAGACCATTTGCTGTGTTATTATCATTTCAGCTCAGGGAACAGATGTAAAGACTTGGTAGGTCATCTGACCTCTTCTTCTTCATCAGGCTCTCCTCCCTGCTGCTCAACCAGACTGCACATCTCACCTCAGTGTCATGGTAAGGCCTTTCCACCTTTCGGACACACTCTCTTGTAATATGTGATTTACTAGCTTCAATTCTAATTACATTGTATTATGGTGTGTAATCTTGCATTCTGATACCGTATTAAGTAAATTAGCTTGTTTCTCCTCAGATCGTTGCCACTGTTTTTAATTATTTTGGGGTCCCCTCTTTTCCTTTTCCAGAGGCACAGATTTGTGAAATCCCTTCACCCTGCTAGTCACAGAACCAGGCCAATGCAGCTCGTAAACCATTGACAGTAGTACAGTAGCAATAACAACAACAAACTAAACATGAGCACAATTTCCCAGTAACAGAGATTATTGGACTGTATTAAAATCTTTTAATATCAATAGTTCTGCTTCCAGAGTTTCTCAAATTGAGTATATATATACTGGCTACTGAATTAATTTTAAAGCAACAATATTCTCAAACAGATAACTGTAACAAACATAGGATGATGATGACAATGATGATGATGATGATGATTTCCGAAGAAACACTGGAGATATGTTAGTTTTATTTGATTTTTTTTTAAATGTAGCTGATTAAAGGATCTTCTTTGAATATGAACTACTGCAGCAGCTCATAGCAGTCAGTTTTCTTAAACTACAAAATGTGAAAAGAAAAAAGAAATCATTGATATGAACTAGAAAAGAAAGATTAATATATTAGAAAACTTCCCTGTTGTCTCATTGAATCAAGGAAGGCCTTATCAGCAATTTCATTTCCTTTGTCTTGCTGTGACAGCAAAGTCGTATAACCTTAAATTAATGCATAAGAAAGAGAAAGAATGTACTTCAATTTGCACAAAAGTTCTGGAACAAGTACACAATGGGCAGTTAGGAACACAAGGCATTACCACTGTTTTTATTTCATCTAACTGACAACACAATAGCAGCTCTTTAAGCTAGTACATACAGTGCATTTGTAAAGTTCTTTAGTGTTTCTGCAAACTGAGAATACTCAGCATGATTGTCATTCAAGTAACAAGTGACAATGTTAGTACAATGTTAGACAATGTCAGTAGTATGCACTAAGACTTTCTGAAAGAAGAAAGGCCATTAATAGTTTTTCAAAGAAATCCAGTGAAATGTATTACACTGTTTTCATGCACATTTTTGCTTCTGTCTACACACAGGTAAAGTATAAAGCCAAGGAAATGAAACCTCAAAGACATTTCTATAGATAATCTAATCTCTGTCTATTTGAACAACTTATGAATACACAGCTAGAGAAACTGATAAAATCAATGCAAATTAGCTTTTTCCATAGCATAATGTGATTGTATAACATATAATTACAGAATTGTTAAGATCAGAAGGAACTTCTGGAGATCATCAAGTACAGTATCCAAGATCAGGTCAGATACACCAGGCTATTAAATACTATATTCAAAATAAATGTCTCCAAAGAAGTTTACACAACATCTCCGGGCAATCTGGTCCAATGTTTGAACACCTTCACATTAGAAAATATTTTTCTCGTGCTTACATGAAATTACTTTTTGTACATCAACTTGTAACCTTTTGTCCATTCACTGAATACCAGTAAGAATCAAGATTTGTCTTCTTTATTAGCCCCCACTCCTCTCCTCTCATGTATTCATATGCATCAGTATGATCCCAGGTTGAACAGTCCCTACTCCTTCAGCCTCACATGTCAAATGCTCCAAGCCCTTCATAATTTCCATGGCTCTTTGCAAGACATAGTTCAGTATATCAATATTTGTTTTTGTGCCAGGGAACCGAGACTCAGATACAGAACTTCAGATGTGGACTCATTAATGAAGAGTAATCATTTGCAGATTCTTGGCAATGTTCTTCCTAATGCAGCTCAATAAGTTGTTGTCCTTTTCTGCAAAAGAGAATTGCTGACTTACATTTAATTTACTGTCCAACAGGTTATTCTCTGCAAAGACGCTTTTCTGCTGATCAGCCCTCAGAATGTATTCATGCATGGACTTTGCTTTTCCCTTTGCTGAACTTTGAGAGATTAGGGTTGTCCAGTTTATCCTGCTTATACAGTGTCCCTTGAACACCTGAACTGTATGATGAATCATCCACTATGTCTTAACATGTTGATCATTACAGAAGGTGCTAAATATTATGGATTTCACTGCCAACTTTGGAACATAGACTGATGACTGATTTACAACTAGATGCTGTATCACAGATCATAACCTTCTAAGTCTAGCAGTTCAGACAGTTTTCAGTCCACCTCACTGTCCACTTACCTGAACCATCTGTATTTTAGAAGTGTTGTCATGGCAACTTAGTGTTGTAACATGGTAAACCTATGATTTATAGCTGAATGAGTCACCAAGTACCAGATTTTCATCAGCAAAAATAGATCCACACAAAGTGCAGACCTGATATACCATGTGAGTATTTACACAGAGATTATCTGAATTCATAGGTTAATTTGTTCATTTTGATGCTGTCTTACTGTTTGATTCCAGATCCTCATTTTGTAAATAAAAACAATTAGTTTTTGGGTCTGGTCCCAGTGTCTGCAGTGGTAGTTTTGATATCAGTGATTTAATACTGATTCTGAGCCAGCTTGTTCAGTTTATATTGTTCTATACCTGCTGTTATTCTGGATACATGATCTGCTGAATTTGCTAGGGCAGAAAAATTCAATCTGATTGAGTTTTAAAAGACTTCCTATAGATTGTTTCCCTATATGTATTGTTTAAATTGAATATTCATTTATTGATATCTTTGCTTTTTTTTTTTTTTTTGATACAACATCAGTACTACTTACAAACATCACAGTTACTTAGGATATGGGTGTAACAGCACACAGGAAAAAGAAAAAAAAGTTCAGTTAATAATGAGAAATCAGGTCAGAGTCAATCTATAAGTGACAGACTGAGGCCTGAATGACTGAAGTTATATATATTAAAACAAACAAACAAACAAAAAAAACTCCCTGTCATTACCAAACTATTTAAAAATCAACATGGTTGAAAACCTTTATATATTTCAACAGAAGTATAATGTTTTCATTTTTAACATTCACACAGAATAAAGGTGTCTATCTTCAGAATCTTTGTCATATATATTTAGTATTACATTGTTTATATCATTTTTATTGTTTTTTAAAAAATTCTACTATGAAAAGTATAGACAAAATAATGTCTGTGTGTTGCAGAATGGCTCAGGGAGCAGGGCTATGGTTCCCTGAAAGAACTGTACAAGCAGGGGCACAGCAGCTCTGAGTACATAGCAATGGAATAATACCAGATGTGGTAAGTGTTGAACTGACCTTGAGGTAAGTAGCAAACAACTGAAGCGGAACTGTCTTCAGGTGGAATCAGAAAGCAAGATGTATGCTTGGGCGAGGTGCGCTATTGTCTAACTGCAAGGCTTTACCAATGAGAAAAGGACAAGTGGGCAAATGGACATAAACAACTCATGTACTTTATAAGTGAGCTATCTGCACAATAAAGTTAAAGCTTATTCACTCTCATGGAGTCAAGTCTGCGTCCTGGTGCCGGGTAGCAATCGGGTATTTGGCGGGGTCTCTCCCCCCGCATTTATGTACTGACTTTTGTATGTTAATTCAATATTAGAATTGGTTAATTCAAGTTTAGAATATGAAAATATAACTCTTTTTAAAAAGTTAAAGATTTTTATATAACTTTTTTTTTTTTTCCTCTTCATTCTACGTGATATTTGTCTTGCAGTTTTCAATAAAATTTACCTTTTTTCTTTAGCACTAGAACAGAAGGAAAATCTAGAACATGTCAAGTACAGACACTTCCTATTCTTAAAAATATTTATTTATTTATTCATTAATTTATTTATTTTTAATGAAATGTCTGCATTATCAGAAAGCTCTTCTCTTTTTCAGGTTGTCAGTGAAAATATTCTTTCAGATGCATTGACCTTCAAGTCACATTTTATGACATGTTGGAGTTTCAGCTTTGTTGTTTTAAACATCATTTTAAGAAAAACGTATGGTTGGCATACTTTATTTATTTGTGTATGGGAATACAAGAAAAGCAGTTTAGAGCAGTAGCTGTGGAACAGGATAAACAACATGAGAACCTCTAGAAGAAGAAAGAACATCTCACGGCTTTGATTGGATAAGCGCCTGTGTGAACGGTTGAAGAGTGTTTTGTAGAATTCTCTATTGACATGTAAAGGTGGATGGGAAAGTTGTAGAGGTGTATGGGAAAGCTAGAGAAAGAAAACTTGTGATAGTATATAAGTGATGTGAGAACTTTAAATAAATGATTTGGATCATTCACATCTGAGTCCGTGCATCAGACGCTGCAAATGGCACCCACTACGTGAGGCAAATCAAGCCGAGGCTGAGCAAGCCCAGTCCAGTAGCACCGCCCAACTGAACTACGGACAGATTGTTTCACGTGCGCCCGCACCGTTCTGTAGGACTGAAGGTGAGCAGTCAGGAACTATGGGGAGTTCACTAACAAAGGAGCAGCAAGTAAAGCTTGCAGCATTACAGTTAGTTTTAATGTTTCAGGATCAGCCTGAAACCCATTAGTTACTTTTCTCAAATGGATAAGCAAAAATGGCCCTGAATTTCCAAAAACTGGTTTCTCTTTTGATGGATTGCTTTTGGACAAAATTGGCACAAAACTCTGGGAGGTTTCTATTACTAAAGACAGAACAGTTGCTAAACTTTTACCTGTTTGGAACAAAATAATGGAAGGGCTTAAACAAATTTGACAAGGAAGAATTTCTTCCGACTATTCATCATTGCCCTCCCTCCCACCCCCGCCACTGCCACCCAGTGCAGAAAGCAGCCCTGGCCCAGATTCAATCTGCGTCTCTGACCTCACCCCTGTCCGTGGA
>JAPSGF010000166.1:371159-385573 GCA_035772895.1 Perdix hodgsoniae
GCCCCTGATGCCTGCTGCGTCACTCCCTTCCTCCCCCACCACCTACATTGCCTGCTACTGTGTCTCTGCAGCCTGTGTGTAACTTGGTTAAAGACAAGAACGGACCAGAACTAGAGGAACTTTTAAATCCTGGTCCAGTAGGTCCGGAAGACAGTAGGTACAAGCATTTTCCCTCCTGATGATAATTTGAAGGGTGCAGGAAAGACAAATTCTTCTACAATGTACTACGGTGCTTAGAGAAGTGCAGAAAAGAAGGAATATTACAGGGTGATGTTGATACAATGCAAGCCTTTCCTGTGATGTTTCGTCCAAATCAGCTCCCCCAGTGGGAATCCCTGCTGTACAAGGCAGTAAAGGAGCTAAGGAAGTCAGTGAGAGATTATGGAGTTCAGTCTTCCTTTACATATAACCTTTCTGTTGCAATTGGTGACAGTTATCTTATGACCCCTCAAGACTGGAAAATTCTGTTATAAATGATCCTGTCTCCCATGCTGTTTAGTGTGTTTATGGCTGAACACCGAGAACAGGCTACCATCCAGGCTATTAATAATTTGAATAACTTAAATCATATTGGCATGGACAAATTCATGGGGGAGGAGGTCTGGGCAACACCTCCCGCCCAGGCACAGATGGATAGGCAATGCTTTGAACAAGTGAACACTTTGACGTTGCGTGCTATCCGTCAGATACCTGATGCTACTTTGCCTAATTCCTCATTTACATCAATTAAGCAGGGGACTGCCAAACCCTACATTAAATTTCTTGACCGTTTACAAAATGTGCTAGAAAGACAAGTAGAAAATCAAACCGCCCAGGATGTTTTGCTTAAGCAATTAGCAATAGAAAGCGCAAATGCAGACTGTTGAAAGGTTTTACACTCCTTAAAGAATGCAGATCCATCCATTACTGACATGATTAAAGCCTGTCAAGATATTGGCACAGAAAGTCATAAAATGGACTTGCTAGCAGATACACTGGCAGCTCAACTTGATGCAAGGTCAGCTGAAAGAATGACATGTTACAACTGTGGGGAACCTGGTTATGTACAAAGGGACTGTAAAAGGCCTAAGTGAGCAAATAAAAATGCTCGTGCTTTTCCAACTTGACCCTGTCCCCGGTGCAGGAGGGAGTTACACTGGGCAAGAGAATGCCGAGCTAAACTCCCTGTTGCTGCACAGCACTGTGATCTGCCGGGAAATGGGAAGAAGAGCGCAAGACCGCGCACCATGACAGCAAATACAGTCCTGAATCCACCAGCCACTGCCTGGCTGACTCGTTCAGACCAGCCACTGCCAGCAGCACAGGAGTGGATTTGGCCACCACCCAGTCAGTGATGCTGACTGACAGCACCGTCACTCTCATTCCAATAGATGTCATGGGCCCCCTTGGGGATGGGCGTAATGCCATTTTATTAGGACATTCTTCTGTTACATGGATGGGACTTTTTGTTTCACTAGGAGTCATATATGCTGACCACACTAGGGAAATTAAGATAATGACATGTACGCCCTCACCTCCCTGCTTTATTCTCAAAGGCCAAAAAAATAGCACAATTAATCCCTTTTCATTCTATGGCTGAACCTGGCATTGGGGGACCAAACTAGTAGATTTGGAAGCAAGTACAAACCTGCCGTGCTGTGGACCACACAAGTGTCAAAAAACAAAACATTATTAACGTGCTTAGTAAATGGCTGACAGATATTAGAACTAGTGGATACTGGAGCGGATGTTACCATCAAGTCAAGTGAATGGCCCTCTGAATGGCCACTAAAAGACCCTAATTCTGCTATTGTAAGAGTTGGAGGTTTGCAACAGCCCAAACAAAGTGCTCAAATTTTATGTTTTGAAGGGCCTGACGGTCACATCGCTCACACTGCTCCTTACATTTTGCCAGTTCCTTGTACTTTGTGGAGTCGTGATCTTTTAAGTCAGTGGGGCATGATTTTGCAGACAAATTTCCAATAAGGGTCATTGATCAGCAGCAATCTATACCCCTAGTTTGGAAAACGGAACAATCTATTTGGGTAGATCAGTGGCCCTTAACATAGGAAAAGTTGTTGTATTTACATGAGCTAGTACAAGAACAGCTAGCTGCCGATCACATAGTGCCTACTACCAGCCCTTGGAATACTCCAGTCTTTGTTATCCTCAAGAAGAGTGGAAAATGGAGGCTTTTACAGGAACTACATACTGCCAATGCAGTAATTGAGCCCATGGGGGCGTTGCAGCCTGGTCTTCCTTCACCTTCAATGTTAACTTCAAATTGGTTTGTAACAGTTATTGATTTAAAAGACTTTTTTACCATTCAGCTTCATCCAAAAGACGCACCACAATTTGCTTTCTCAGTGCCCTCTCTTAACCAATAAAGCCCTGCTCAGCGGTATCACTGGACTGTGTTACCACAAGGAATGCTTAACAGTCCAACAATACGTCAATTGACTGTAGCAAATGCATTACAGCCAGTATGAAAAGCTAGACCTTATGTCCTTATGTATGATTACATGGACAATATATTAATAGCAGCAGAACAAGAAGAGGATCTGAAGGACGCTTTATTGCTCGTCCAGCAGGCAGTCCAATCTGTTGGTTTACAAATAGCAGAAGAAATGGTACAGCTTAGTTCTCCATGGAAATATTTACGATGGAAAATCACATCTCACACCATTCAGACACAAATCCTCAAAATAGTACCTCATGTAGAGACATTAAATGATCTGCAAAAATTATTAGGGACCATCAATTGGCTGCAACTATTTTGGGTATTACTACTCAAGAACTGCATCCTCTGTTCCAGCTACTCAAAGGAGACCCAGATTAACCTCTAAAAGACAATTAACACCAGATGCGCTACAATGCTTGGACTCTATAATAACCTAATTACAACATCAATATAACCATCGTGTTTGTTTATTACTTCCTGTATCTCTTATAATAATATCAAATTCATATCAGCCATATAGGCTGCTATGTCAATGGGATACCTCAAGAAAAGGTCCTCTTATTATCTGCAAATAGATATGCTTACCGCATGCATTCTTGAAAACGATTACATCACGAGTGGAAATGTTTGCAATGCTAATACAGTGAGGTTGACATCGTCTACAAATTTTACGAGCTCTTGACCCTGAATTTATCTACATATCTGCTACTAAAAAAGATTGGATGCTTGCACAATCGCTCGCTGTACAAACTGCTATGGCAGACTATATTGCACAAATCTCCACCTATCCTCCTAAACATCAGTTACTGCATAATTTGACTGATCTGTGTCTCACTACTAATATTTTACTTTCACATGTTCCAATTCCTAATAATGTTACCGTATTTACAGATGGCTCTGGCAAGACACACCAAGCAGTGGTTCTCTGGCATGTGACTGCTACACGATGGCAGTCAGACATACATGTTGTTGATGAATCACCTCAAACCATAGAACTCACTGCAGTAGCTCGAGCTTTCCAAATCTTTTCAGAACAAAAGCTTAATATTATAACTGACTCTTTGTATGTTACAGGTAACATTCAGCGGATGGAAGGATCTTTTCTCAAGGAAGTTAACAACCCTGCTTTGTTTGCACAGCTCAAGCGAGTTTTACATTATGTCTCTCACCATACTATTCCTTATTTTATCATGCATATTCGATCATACACTACGTTGCCTTGTCCTTTAACTGAGGGCAACTGTAAGGCTGATCAAGCCACAGTCACCTTTGCTACCCCTCAATTATTTCAGCAAGCCTGACTCTCATCAATTTTTTCATCAGAATAGTAGAGCTATACAAAAGCAATTCCAACTGACATCGGATCAAGCCCATAACATTATTCTAACATGCCCAGAATGCCAGGCAATTGCCCCTTTGCCTCAAACTGGGACCCGTGGCACAGCACCTCTTCAACTATGGCAGACAGATGTTACTCATTTTCCTGAATTTGGGCATCTGAGATTTGTATATCTAACAAAAGATACTCATTCTTCCTACATATTTGCCACTGCACATACAGGTGAATGTAGTCGTGATGCCTGTAAACACTGGCTATCTGCTTATGCTGCAATGGGGATCCCACATACTATAAAAACAGATAATGTACCTGCTTATACTTCTAAAGCCACTCAAACTTTCCTCCAAGAATGGAGGGTTAGACATATTACAGGCATTCCTCATGCTCCCACTGGACAAGCTATCATTGAGTGTACTCATCTTACATTGAAATCTATTCTTAATAAACAAAAAAGGGGGAATATGAGGCACGCCACAAAAAGATTATTTAAGGCTTTGCTTGTGCTGAATTTTTTGAATTGTGATCATACAGATACAACTTGTGTGGATCGTCATTTTGGGGCCTCCCCGGTGTTCAAGGAATGGCCAATGGTCAATGTTCGGAATATGGTCACAGGGCATTGAGAATGTCCCTTACCACTGATAACTTGGGGTCACGCATATGCTTGTGTTTCCACAGGGACTGGCCCTAAATGGGTTCCAGCACGATACATTCGGCCTCATCTCAAGGCAGAAAATAGCATCCAGCCTTTATAATGACTAGGATTGTGTGCTTCTTATTTATTGGTATTGCTTTGTAACTTGCTATGTTGCAAATAGCAGCAGTAGTAGTGGTATGATACAGTGGGTAATTTTCCTGTGTTATCAGTATAGTCTCAAGAATTAGAGTTATTAGGTGTTATATAGGTTGTTGTGTGCTTCTTTTATTTTAGTAGTAGATTGAATGTGAATTAAACAGGATTTAATGTTATCAGTGCTGGAATCTATGGGAATAGCTCTTTTAATGTATTAGTAACACTTGGTTATGATGCTATCAGCCTATCAATTAGCCTTTTCTTGATATGCAAAAACAAAACCTGGAACGGAATCCTAGGCAAAGGGATAACCCTGTATTATAGAATGATTAACTTTCTTTCATCCCTCTAATCAGGATTTTTAAAATATGATCATGCAGCACCCAAGGCAAAGGCGCACGCCAAGAGAGCTAAAATTGATAGTTTATTATGTTTTGCAAGCAGGTGTTCCACTTGGGCTCTGTATCACGCACTGCCCATGCGGATGCAGCGTACAAATGGAAAGTAACTTTTGGACCCTGGTAAGAATAAAAACAAGAGAGGATCTGTGATGGGTGAGAGAAGAAAAGTGCACCTTGAAACAGGGGGTGCCTTGCTGGCACTGCTTATCGCATTCGCTACCACCATGTTCTTTCTCTCTTTTTTCTGCAGGTTGTTGTTTCTCAAGGGTTAGTAAGTAATAATGCCCCTAGCGATACTCTAGCACATTTGCCCACTAATATTGATTCTATCTGACATGCAAAAAGCTGTTTTCTATTAGCCCAAAGTCATGATCATAAGCACTCTAAAAGCATCCGTTGTACAAATTTTAGTGATCATTCAAAATCAATATATCAGAATATATGAAAATTTAAGACCTCTTTCTAACCAGTTAGAGATTAACACAGACTGGGACATTCAGGGATTTATTTCCAGGTTGCAGAAAACTTGAGTTGCAGACCAAGCACGTATTTGTTCTTTTTAGTATGATAACAGTATTTCTTGTCATTATGATGTTTGTCTTTCTCACATTTAGAGTATTGTCAATCGAGGCCTTGATTGAGTTATAACGATTATGTTATTAATATAATTAGTGTTATCATTTTATAGTATGATAATAGCTTGTGAATAAACAAAAAAAGGGGAATTGTGGGAATGCAAGAAAAGCTGTTCAGAGCAGTAGCTGTGGAACAAGATAAACAGCATGAGAACCAAGGACACCTCTAGAAGAAGAAAGAATATCTCATGGCTCTGATTGGATAAGCACCTGTGTGAACGGTTGAAGGGTGTTTTGTAGAATGCTCTGTTGACATGTAAAGGTGGATGGGAAAGTTGTAGGGGTGGATGGGAAAGCTAGAAAAAGAAAACTTGTGATAGTATATAAGTGATGTGTGAACTTTAAATAAGCAATTTGGATCATTCACATCTGAGTCCGTGCATCAGATGCTGCACTTGTGTACTTTCAGACTTCATAATGAAGTAAATAAATCACACACACACACACAAAATGGCATGTTGTAGCTTCTCTTCTCTGCTTGCATCTTTACTCTTGTGTAAGAGGAAGCTCTTTAACAGAAAATAGTTATGCTGCAGTACATCTCTTTTTCATTCTCAAGTTTTGAGTTTTTGAAGGCTATCCTGTTCTGTTCAAGGTTTGTGGTTCTCTTCAATGTTTTTCTACCGAAGTTAGAGTAAACAACATTTACTATTCATTCAATTGCCTGCACTAGATTACATTATATCCCTTCAGTGAAATTGGTCAACTTTAGAAAACCAAGAACACAGCCCAGGGGGAAAAAAAAAAAAAGAAAAAAGAAAAAAGAAAGGACACAAACACACAATAGTTACAAATATTTATAGTTTTAGATTAATATTTTGCAAGAACAGTAGCACATTTACTGCTGCGATTCTCTTGGTTGGCTTCAGATCACTAGCCTCATTGCATTCTTCCTCCATGTGATCTTCCTGAATGGAATTGTAAAGACTGTGGTATCCTTCCTACCCTTCAAGCATAATTTTGGTGTCACCAAATCAACAATTTGAGGCCTGTATTTCTGATAACTTACAGTGTTGCAGGGCAAACTCTATGACAATCACTGATCTACTTCAATGTCTTTGTTATATGTACCTGCAGAGTTGACAGGTTTTTTAGGTTTCACAAAATGTGACTGTTTTAGCTAATTAAAGTATTAGATATTATTATGGGTACATAAAAAAGCTGGGTCTTAATTTGAAATTTGGCCTTCCTATCTTGTTACTTTCAGCAGGACTGGCTTACATTCAGATGTCTGTCATTTTCTAATAGCCTTTTTTTTTGGAAACAGAACAGTTTATCTTATGAAAGATATTGCCACTGAGTTGTTTAATAAATACAGTCAATAATCAAATTATGCAGTGTATCTTGGAAACAGGACTGTAAAAGTAAGTGGGATACTGAGGAAAAGGGAAAGATAGATCCACAATATGGGGAAAGTGTGTGTGTGGGAAAAAAAAAAGCTAAAAGAAAATAATTTATGTGTATAAAATTAGTGCTAAACAATTCCAATTGACTTATAATTATGTCTATATATTGTTCTGTGTAGTCATAAACTAGCTATGCTGTGCTTGGAGACTCTAAGCTACAAGTAAAATTCATACAGAAAAGATCCTATTTCCAATCGTGGTGAATGAGCCTTACATCTCAACAAGAGAGAAAACTTAACACTTTACAGAAAGGACTTAATAAACATCCCTCTTAAGTGATCTTGAAGGACAGAGGAAGTGTGACCTCTGTTACTGAAGCTAAAAAAAAGGATACTACAGGACCATGATTTTGAACCTGGAATGGTTATTTACAATGAAGGAAGATCACCATTCAAACCAAGAAAACACTTGTGGGTTTTTTGGCAGAAGAGCTAACACTCAATAGTTTGAGTTAGCTAGTTATTATTATAATACAGAGCTAGTTTAATTGTCAGTAGACTTTCCGTGAATATGAAGACAATTCATGGCAATATCTCTAGCCCTACCAAAAAGCTCAATTTTAGCAGAGACTATAAAAATGGAGGGCAGGAGGGAGACCACTGTACAAGTTAGTTCCATCTGCTTCCCAGCTAGTCTCTGAAGCTGCAAGCCAAATTAGCATGTCACTTCCCAGCAAGTCATAGAAGTATTACTAATTAAAATATTATCAACATGTCAGGTTTGATTTTAATCAAGCAATTACTTGTGCTGAACACTAAAATAGAACTGAAGGAAAAAAAAAAAAAAGAGAAATATATCTTAATCCTTTTTGTTCATTTGTTTGAGAGATTATTTTAATAGTAAATCAACCACATTATCTAATTAAATTTTGTTTCCACTGTGTAATAACCTTTCTAAATACTACGTATACCAACTTAAAAAACTTGTTACTGAGCTAGAAAGTATGTAGCAAGGAGACAATAACAACACTTAATATTTCCTAATACTAATATTAAAAAAAAATCACTTAAAATTTGTACCTCTTTTAAACTGTTTCCTTTCTGAAATACATTTATAGACAGCACAAATATTTGGAAATATATATCAAATTATTCATTATAATAAATTAATATGCATAATAATAGATAATAGATAATATACAGTGTATAACATATACAATGCATATTATATAATATTATATATAATAAAATAATAATTCATTAATTAACAATATTAATTATTAATTAGCTGCTTATGACATTTTCTCTGGAATACTCTAGCATTTTTGTTTCACTTGAGTGAAGGTCTGTGAAGATCATGGCCATATCAACCATGTCAGCATAGGAAATGATGTCAACCGTAATATCTCAGTGACAATCATATCTCAGCTTCTGTTTAGTCAGTTAAGCCAATACCAAGGTATATAAATTACTACTTTAGTAGAAGACATATGGTAATTTTGGGTTTTCTAATATGGAATATTCAGTCTTATTTGATATGCCTTGGTATATTGCATTAAATTTCCTAATACAACTCCAGGAAAGCATACCATTCTGGCATTTGAATCACATCATGCAAGTTACACTTGTGTAATAAGATTTTAAAAAATAGATTTACATCCAAAGTCTCAATTTGGTTGTTTAATCTTAGGTTGTGCCAAAAGGAATGCTTCCTTTTTATTTCCACAGAAACTACAGCAGATACAAAGAGGTCAATAACATAGTTTGATAGAGAATATTCTCAGCTAAAAAACCACTGTTTTTCAACATTGTCACCACCATTTCACCAGCGAGGAACCAGTGTAAGTGACTCACTGTCATTGTAATCACTGCTGTAATGCACGTTCCACTGCCTCACTGTGATAACATAGATTGTTTGGTCTCCAGAAACATTCAGCAAGCATCAGCAAATGTCAATAGATGCAATAGTTTTTTGCATGGAGGAATTCAATGACACACTTTTGTGTCATATGCTCCTCCATATCAAACACCATTTTGTTAGTCTGCTCCTCTGTCGCCATCTGTCACACAGCCATAACATTTAATGGAATATTGGCAGGAAACTTCAGTTTATACTGCCGTACCACCAACATTCATCTCTACTGTTGTAGGCCAATATAATGAAACAGGAAGCATTGCTTGCGGAGCACCCCTTGTATTTTGTAAATTGGTTTGGGGTACATTCAGTGCATTTTAATAAATTGCTATTCTATTGCTATATCAGAGATTCAAAATTTCTTAGCTAAACCATCACTAAATTTGCCAATCTATTTCACAAATCAAGTACACAGCTTCTAACATTTTTTATTATTACTAATTATTTGGGATTAGAGAGATATTGAGGTATGCTGAGGAGAAAGTGTCATAAACCATATTTTAGTTCTCCCTGGGGGGAAAAAAAATAAAAAATAAAAAAATACAGCAACAACAACAAACATTAAAGGATGGACTTCAAATGTAATTGTTTACACTTGAGAACTAAATCATACCATATATTTAATTAATTAATCTCATATGTTCCTCAGGTCTTTGTATTAGTGGAGATGCATAGAAATATTGCTCTCAACACCAAGATAGTGACTGTTCTGTGCTGCACTTTGACTCATTCCAGGAATTGTCTGAGGTTTTCTTTTTCTTTTTTTCTTTTCTTCTCATATTGCTCTATTGAACCATAAAGAAATAAAATGTGTCATCTTATTTTTATTTCTATTTTTCTGTGTAACAACAGAAGGTGAAACTTTGGGATTAATAATTCAGAAGTGTGAGCCAGATGAAGTAATCATGAAGTAACTGTGTGTATATAGAGCAATCACTGAAGGTCAAGAAAGCATTCTTTATTATTGAATGTAGGAAGAAGTAACCACAGAATGAAGTGAATGTTTGCAAATGAAAGAAACTAGAGATCATAATCATTTGTTTCTGAACGCAAGGAAAATGTCTAAGAACTTGAAAAGGTTGTCACTTCATGTTTTAGGATAGTGAGGAAACCAATGGCATTTTTATTCTGATTTGAAACTGACTGTTAGCAAGTAGAGAACCTATTATCCCGCTATACTCAGCTGATGCCTTTTACATGAATTGAATAAATGTTAAAAACCAATTCTTGCTACTAGTCAGTGAATCACATGTTAGCATTCTCAGAGAAATAATAGGCAGAAAAAAAAAAATTTGGATAGAAGGTTACAGTACACCTTTTATTGGAAGATAAAACAATAAATTTAACTATAAAAATATACATTTCTAAAGCTAGGTTACTGTTAAGACTTTTGCTTTTCTTCATCTAATGAAATTATTTTGAAAAGCGAACTTATTAACATTTGAAGATGTAATGTATTGATACTTTTTCTTTTTTTTCTCTTTGTTTCATTTTGTTTAATATTTGATTTTTCGCATGCTTGCTTTTAATTTCATCTGGTGAAAGTGGACTTGAGTGTGGTCTGAAGCTCCAAGTGGGCTCGATATGATTCAGTTTTGTTTCAAAACTGTTTTTGCTGCCAACATAGTGATACATTTGAGAAACTAGTCTAATTAGCTCCATCATAGTGAAGTCCAACATAGAAAAGCAATTTTTGAACTGGAGCTGGTTTATACCATGCCAGTTTGGAACACAAATACTGTGTGATCAAGACTGTCTTTAACAGTCATGTATGTATAACAATAAAATATATTAGTTTTCAGTGTACCTTTATTTTTCAAGACTCAAAAACCGACTATATCACTCCAGGAAAAAAAAAAAAAAAAAAAAAAAAAAAAAAAAGCCATATCACCTTGAATAGGCCTACTTGTGAGTCCCTAGGGCTTTTTATTGCTAGAATGTAGCCTGTAGTATTTAATTTTAAGGAGTTTCTTCTTGTTTTCAACATTCTTTTATCTTAGTTCTTTTCATTTATTCTGTTAGAATATTTCAAATTGTAATCTAGCAAATGAAAGTGCTTAGAATTTCCATTTATGTCATTTAAAGAATTAAAATTAGTTAATAGCACTGAAAATAAGGCAGATTGCTTTGAAACATTCAAGTCTGACAACATGTTACTGGCAAATATGGGAAGGATGTTTTTTTTCCAATCAATTATGCATTTATACTGCAGAGATCTCACACCTCAACCATATATCTTTTAATTTAAGAGTCAAACTCAGTAACGAATTAGCATTAAGGTTTGGCAATTACCTTGATTAACAATTGTGAACGGTCTCTTTTATAACCTACACCTCAATTCAGAAAAAAATGATTTAATTCTTAGTGAAATGACATCTCTGCCAGAACTTGGCATTTATTTGGGTCCCCTGTAGTTACAGCAACTGTGACTTTTTTTTTTTCTTTTAGTTGATTCAGTTGAAGCAGAATATATTTTCCTGTCTTTTTTTTTTTTTAAAGAAAACATATAACATCACCATTGCAGAAAATTGGACTTATACTCATTGCAAAACCTCTCAAATCACTACAAAATATGTTTCTTCTCACTGGTTAAAACAAAACAAAATAAAAATACCTCAATGAAGGTTTTGTGAATTTCTTGTTAGCTCTTCAGAAATTGTAAATGTCATAAAAATCTTATTTTTTTTACAATGCCTGTATTTTGTAGAGGAAGAGAGACATGCTAGCTAGATTCAGTTATAATGAATGATCTTAAAATGGTGTTCTATTGTAATTTTTCTAATAACAGTGTGCTACTGATTGAAGAAAAAATCCAGTTCTGAAAATGATAAGAGGCAGTGAGCCGTCAACATGCCTTTGTGTCATCCTAGAGTGTGTTAAAAATAGCATGGTCACCAGGTCGATGGAGGCGATCCTCTCCCTCTACTCTGCCCTCATGAGGTCACATCTGGAACACTAGAATCAGTTCTAGGATTCTCAGTTCAAAAGTAACAGAAATCTCTTAGAGTCTAGTGGAAGGCCATAAAGAAGATTAAGTGCCTGGAATACCTAAGGCTAAGGCTGACAGACCTCAAACTCTTAAGTCTGGTGGAGAGAAGACTGACGGAAGATCTCATCACTGTTTATAAATATCTAAAGTATAGGAGTCAAGTTGAATGTAGTTTTATGGGATATAAGCAGGAAACACAGTGTAAACTATGCAATATATGAAACAAAAACAGAATAAGAAAGAAAGAAACATGTCAAAACAATCTACGCAATTTTCTGGGAAAAGGATTAATTTATGTTTCAAAATTTGAATCCACATTTGTATGAAAGTAAGCATATCTCTGCATAAATAACTAAAAAACTAAATAAAACTAAATAAAACACTGCTACTGTCACAGCCAATGAATATGTTTCTTATATTTGAGTCTTGATTGTACTTCAAGCTAATTAATTCCTTTGTGTAGTAATACCACATATGATTCAGTGTATTGTACACTATAGTAATCTATAAACAGAAAGTGTAGCACTATGAGTTTAGCTTCCTCCAGATTATCCAGTACACTTAAAATATCAGCTTATATATATATATATGTTTCTCACCAAATATCTCCTGAAATTGTCTGTGTGGAGGGGATTATATTACTTATAGTAATTATTATTGTTATTATTATTGTTATTATTTTACTTATTAGTAGTTATATTACTACTGTGCATCTCTTAAAAAGTCTTTGAGTCAAAGGGTCAGTAATGGTGTTTTGTCCTAACAGAAATGTGCTCCTGTTTTTTTTTTTTTTTTTTTTTTTTTTCATTCCTTCTTATTCTCTCTCTCTTTTTTTTTCTTTTTTTTTTTTTCCCTCCCCTCCCACTCCCCCATTTTCATAGCTATTAGGAATAATTATGGCACATTTAGATCTCTAACTAAATATTTGTAAAATAAAAAAAAAATGCATCAAATAAATCATTATTTATTAATTTCTGTTAGTACCTAACATGAAAATACAATTTTTACTCATGAAGAACAACAATTAATTTGAATAATCAATTTTCCATCAGAAGCTTAATTGTGAACTAACTCAAACTAATTACATGAGTAGGTTTATTTGTTTCTGTGTTCTTCATATTCATTACGTAATTTCTTCTTCCAGACTATTCCCTACATTTTTGTCTTATGATTTTAGCTGTCATGCTTAATATTTTTTTAGAACAGAATACATGCCCCCAGATGAAACATGATTAGAATTTTAATTTCTCTGCAAAAATGATATTTGCGTATTTCTCTAATATTCAAATTGCTTGATAAATTAATTGCCTATGCTATATATGAAACTACACTGTAGATATCACATTGTGCATTTGGATGAAATTATACAATCCTTTCAGAATCAGAACTCAAATAAATGTACAGAAAATGTGATCAATTAGCTGCTTCCACTGAAAATACCTCATTGTTCTCCAATATTTTTTATATCTTTTCTATACTTATAATTGTGGTCATGCTTTATGTCAGTTCCCTAGAATGACGAAATGTGAGTCAATATTAATTTCAGGCAACCTCTTTTGGAGAAACATCCTCCTGTATCATTAACCATGTTTTCACCTACTCTTCATCAAAGTCCTTGTAACAGTCACTATGGAAAGGTTATGTGTGTCCTCTCTTCCTGGACCGTTACAGTGCAAGAGAATTGTGCTCATTTATTGTCAATTGAGGCTGTGTGAACACGCAGCAAACTTTTCTTCCCAAATCAATCCCTGTTTCAGAGGCAAACAATTAAATGATTTAATAATCTTTACTTCATGGCTAACTTCATAATCCCCCTTCTTAAGTGAAGACAGATACTTTCTCTCTTCCTTTCTCTCCTTCCTTTTTATTTACCTTCCTGCCTTTTCCTATCCCTTTTCTCCATCTTTTCTCCAACCTCGCTTCTTTCTCTCTCCATTTCTCTCTCATTCAAAAGCTAGAAAAAACTCACTTGAACTGTGTAATTGTGTTTTTAAGAAAAGCAATTAAGAGTTGGGAATGAACCACACTTGTCAGTTTCATTTTACAGCTATGACAAGAGTTAAAATGTACCAGATGTACAGATTGTCCACAGCTGTTGTCTTTCAAATCTTTCTATAATATCCATTTTCTCTTCAGCATTTACAGAACTTATTACTGAAGTGAGAACTGATCAAAATTACTCTAGTGTAGAGCACTAGTGGTAAAATATCTCTTAGTTTTCAACTATCATGATGGAATGTATGCCAGAAATAATTCTTCACATAATGCTTTAGACTGCACAGATGTCCGTGTTTGTTCTAAGATGATGTAATTAGGAGAAAATGCTGACAGAAATAAAGTATTTATTTTCTCATTTCTACATTGCCAAGCTGGGGAGGGGGTGGGAAAAGAGAAGAGAAGAGAAGAGAAGAGAAGAGAAGAGAAGAGAAGAGAAGAGAAGAGAAGAGAAGAGAAGAGAAGAGAAGAGAAGAGAAGAGAAGAGAGAGAAGAGAAGAGAAAGAAGAGAAGAGAAGAGAAGAGAAGAGAAGAGAAGAGAAGAGAAGAGAAGAGAAGAGAA
>JAPSGF010000166.1:385673-417260 GCA_035772895.1 Perdix hodgsoniae
AAAAAAAAGGCATTTGGAGGAAGCTAAAATTCCAGTGTTTGAGGAGTTGAATGAGCAAAACATGTCACTTCTGCAGTTACAGTAAGGATAGAAAGACCAAGGTTGTATATGTCAAGGCCTTTCAAGGGAATATAGGGGGGAAAAGAGAGAAAAAAACAAACATACAAACAAAACTACAAAAAGATTATCAGCAACAAAAGAAGCTTGAGTAGTTCAATTGTTCAACTGATCAATTTCTGATCTCTACACCATTTTAATATTTTGTCTATGAATACCTGTAGTACCAGTTCATAGCAATCATGGAGAGGGAAATCAATTCAAGAGGCATACTAAATATAAATATGTGTATGCATATGTGTCTACATGTATACAGATTTAAACTTTAGTGCTGAAACATTAACATTGTGAAGTTTTGGACAGATGGAGAAAAACAACATATTCTCTCACCTGTACAAGGAGCATCTGTTTCCTTGCTTACTTAGATTTTGCTCACATCCCATGAGATCTACTGCAGAGTCACAGCTCATTTGGCAGTTGCTGAATAACTGGCTTTTGTGCCAAAAATGTATGTTGTCTGACATGCTTCTGAAGTCCATGGGAACTGGACATTCTAGCTTTGTCTATTATGATAAATAATAGATAAAACAGGTATGAGCTCCTGACTTTGAACTCTAATATGTTACATATTGACTTGCATTACTGTTATTTTGAGTAATACTTTCAATGGCACATTTATACTAGAGACTTAATCAGAATAGCTGAAATCTGAGAAGAAAAGTCAAAAAGAAATGTGCAGCAATGAAACAGCGCTCAGACTTTGACAACCTTTCCTTCAGAAACATACAGCTGTTCAGACTTAGTTCTAGTGATCAACTGTTAATGATGTTACCATGCATATAAATAAGAGTATCCAGAATAATATAATAGAATATTGGGAATGAGCAATTACATTATGTGTTTTATATGTATACACACACATGCATTTATGGATATTTCATGTGGATATGGACACACATGGATACACATGTTCATACACCAGTAAAAACAACATACAGGCACATACAGGTAGATGCACATAATTATATAAACATACATATATATTTATTGGTTTTGCTAAAAAGCTGTGACTGGGAAAAAATGAAGAATTGTGTTTCAATGAAGTCTTGTAGTGGAAGGAATGAGAAATGAGGAGATGTTCTGTGAGAGAAATGAACTGGGAATGTGCAGTCAAGGAACCTTTCTGGAGTAGTGAGTAAAATAAAAAAAAAGAAGACATAGAAATCATGTAGCAGATAGAGTCATTAAAAGGAAAATCGTCTGAATTTCCCACAGAATTTCAATGGCAGTACAGATAGTGACAAGAAGGGTAGTGAAAATATCTCCATGAAAGTGTCTTCTGCTAAATTCACTGAGACTCCAAAAAATATTTCATTAATGATGAACTAATGATGAAGTAGATTAAATGTACACACAGGCAAAGCGTGATAATGATCCATACCACAGCTGATAATTACAGGACTATCTATAGTTTCTCTATTTCTTCTTTTAATTGCACAAATTGTTTTATTACCCCATACACATCTATAGCTAGATAAGGCTACTCAGAGCCCTATTCCAACATGACCTTGAGTGTCTTCAAGGATGAGCCATCCAACACTTCTCTGGGCAACCTGTTCCAGTGCCTAATCACCCTTATTGTAAAATCTTTTTTTCTTATGTTCAACCTAAATCTCCCTCTTAGTTTGAAACCATTTCACCTTGTGCTATCACAACAGATCCTGCTAAAGGGTCTCTCCTCTTTGTCCTTATAATCTCTCTTTAGATACTGATATGTCACCATTAGGTCTCCCCAGAATACATGTATATGGTATCATTTTAAAGACATCATGTATCTTCAAGAACTATAAAGCTGAGGCTGAGATTGAGGCTGAGAACCTGGACAGGCTGGAGAGCTGGGCAGTAAGAAACCAGATGAGGTTTAACAAAAGCAACTGTAGAGTCTTACTCCTAGGGAGGAATAATTGCATGCACCGGTACAGGTTGGGGGATGACCTGCTGGAGAGGAGCTCTGTGGAGAGGGACCTGGGTGTCCTGGTGGACGACAGGTTGGCCATGAGCCAGCAGTGTGCACTTGTGGCCAAAAAGGCCAATGGCATTCTGGGGTACATTAAAAAGAGCGTGGCCAGCAGGTCGAGGGAGGTGATCCTCCCCCTCTACTCTGCCCTGGTAAGGCCTCATCTGTAGTACTGTGTCCAGTTCTGGTCTCCTCAGTACAAAAAAGACAGGGATCTCTTGGAAAGAGTCCAGCAGAGAGCCACAAAGATGGTGAAGGGCCTGGAGAATCTCCCCTATGAAGAAAGGCTAAGTGACCTGGGTCTGTTTAGCCTTGAGAAGAGAAGACTGAGAGGGGACCTGATCCAGGTCTATAAATATCTAAGGTGTGGGGGGCAAAGTGGCAAGGCCAGACTGTTTTCAGCAGTGTGCGGAGACAGGACAAGGGGAAATGGCCAGAAGCTGGAGCATAGGAAGTTCCGCACCAATGTGCGCAAGAACTTCTTTACGGTGAGGGTGACGGAGCACTGGAACAGGCTGCCCAGGGAGGTTGTGGAGTCTCCTCTGGAGATATTCAAGACCCGCCTGGATGCCTACCTGTGTGACCTGGTGTAGGGATCCTGCTTTGGCAGGGGGGTTGGACTCGATGATCTCTGGAGGTCCCTTCCAACCCCTACGATTCTGTGATCAGACTGTGATCAGATTATTCACACTTAATTGGGATAAAATCCATTCTTAATGGGAAATTTGATGAAATTCTTATTCATATAATTGATGTGTATTTAACACAGACTGAATGAATTCAGATATGCTTATTGCTGAAAACAATCCTTCACAGCTTTGGACAATTCTAGAAGGAAATTGTAATGCTGTAGTATGAAGAAGGCCATTATAATTTGATACAGTAATTACTATTTTTTAGTATTTTTATTACTTACCACATTATACAAGTTTTAAATTAACATAATTATCTGTACGCATGCAATTGTAATATGTTATATATGGTTTAAAATGTATTTTCAGACAGAAACCGTGTTCAGCGGAATGAAAAAACAATGAGTCCAGATGATTACTTTAAATCTTCTCTGTTCACTATAAAGCCAAAGATATTTACATAAATCACCGTGATGATTTTTAAAATTATTAGTAATGCTGTTTATTTATTTATTAATGATCTTGAAGAAATGAGAGAGAAGGAAAAAAAAAAAAAAAAAGTAAATTTTTTCATGAGGAATCAAGAAGGCACGGTCAAAGGTCCATGTGTAACTCTCACATTCCCCATTGCAGAAATCAATATCAATCAGACATAACAAGACATATGAAGGTCAGTCTTATGAGCATTTTTCTGTTTGTTGTGTACCACTTTTATTAAACAAGTTGATGCTGAATTCCCTGCTTCCAGTGGCATGCTGGGACTTCCATGCTGAACAGGTTTGACAGTTTAAACGTTTCATATGCTTTAGTGGAAATGTATATCTGAGTGAAAAATGAAAGATTTAGCTGTAACATGAGATCTTTTTATACAAATTAAGGTAACAGAACACTGTTTTATTTACCTTTGTATCCTCAATGTCTGGGATCTTGGGTTATCGTGGCAACAGAGGGAATAAAATTAATTACCTGACTATAAAAAAGCAATTGAGAGACATTTTGCAATTGAATTTTGAATGTTAATCTATAGTAGCTCAATACACCATCTTTTAAGGAACAGTAGAGAGCAAGTAAATGGAAAATATATCAAATGGGTAAGTGTATACAAAAAAAAAAAAATCTCATTCATTTCAAGTAAATTATTTTTTTTTCTGCTTATTTTCATAATATTTTTATAATAGAGAGCAATAGAGAGTGCATCTTCCTGAGCAAATACACAGTTTTAAAGTAAAATCTGTCATTACGCTAGAAATTGAAAGTTGTATTCTTTAGAGAAGAACTCCAGAGAAAACAATTATATGTTATTTTAGACAAGTGTTTGACTCTAATGTAGTAAAAAAACCCTGTTTTCAGAATAATGCTATAACACTGTAATAATTCAAAGGATACCAGTTTTTTTGTTTGGCTGGCTGGTTTTTGTTGGTATTGTTGTCATCATTATTTTAGTTTGGTTTATTTGTTGATAAAAAGCTTTTCAACACTGCACATGTTTCTTTTAGAAATGGAATAACAAATAATTTAATGTGTCCAGAATATCTGTACGTGTAGCAGACCATCCAGGATGTGATAATGTAAAAACATTTTAATTATTCATGTGTTTCTGCTTTTTTTTAACTAATCAGCATGAAATAGATATGAATATTTAAAAAATAACTATTTTATGAAGTTACGGTGAGAAGGAGATAGTTTTTTTTAGAGAGGCTGTGCCTTTGCAGGTAAGAAGTAAATGATCAGCTTCTGGAATCCCTAGTGTTTATTTTAATGTCTGCAGAAATTGCATACAGCATGGTGCAGACCAGCTGATAATCCTTTAAAAGAGATGGATTCTTTGCATTATGCTAATTTTTTAATGTTTCTATGCCAAATCATAACAGAAGCCAAAAAAAAAAAAAAAGTGATTGTTCTCTACACAGACTGTAATTAATTGATGACTACTTTTCCTTCTTATTTAAGTATGCTTGTTTTGGAACAATCAAAATTTTGCCAGTATGTCATCTATTTCAAGACTGCTAAATATGCAACATACTTAAATTCTTAGAAAACTAATCTTCCTCAGAGGAAAAGCTCCTTTATAGCTACTGTGCTCAGAAACATTGATCTTCAAATTTAATCATGCTTAATAGGAGATTAGTATGTACATGATGAGACGTTATATTAATGTGAGACAAAAAACAAAAAAAACCCACAAAACTTTAAATGTTCGTCTGTAATTATTTCATTTTCCTTTTCAAATAGTCACTTTTTGTTGTATCATCAGCATGTACAACTTAAAGGTCAGAGATAAATGGACTCCAATCAAAATCCTGCCAAAGGCATTGTTGTTTTTTTTTTTCACTTAAATACAATGTTCTTCGGGTTTAGTCCATTATCAATAGGAGGTGATCTTAACAAATAAAGGATGATTCTGTAGGTTAGTATTGTCTGAAGATAAATGATCTGCTTCTACTTCTGTATATAGAGATTGGACCTAAAAGAAGAGTTTTTCTATTAAAAAAAACAGTAACAGCAACAACCAACAGAACCAACAGAAGAACAGAAAGACTTTTACAACTCCAATTAGGACTAATAGATGAATTTCTATTATAGAAGATATATTTACGTGTTTATAAGCAGCTGAAATGGTCATATGTTTGAGCCATCAGCCAGTGAACAAAGTAATTGTCCCATGGATAACAATAATGTGAAGACTGTCATGAAATATTCAACGTTGTTTCCACATTTAAGGTATTCTGTCATGCTGTAATTTCTCAGCAGATTTTCCCTAGCTTTTAACTTAACATTTTTTTTTTTTTAGTTATTTCTTCAATCAGATGTATTTTTATTAGAAGTTGAAGTACTACAAGAAAACACTGTTTATAGCTGCATATAGGCTTTTACTCAGTTCTTTTGTTAGTACACACGTTGGCATAAACTTACTGCCTATGCTTCTTTTACTAAGATTTTTAATAGTACGTATCAGACTGAATAGTTAAAAAATAATTTTCACATTCATTAGCAAAAAAAATAATAATTTTTACTTAGTATCTTTAGAGGGGAAACAATTCTCCCCCCCCCAAAAAAAAAAAATCAATTTCTGGTATATGTTTTTGTTTGTTTGTTTGTTTTGTTTTTAATAATAGAGAAGACCTTTGAAGACTTTAAAGACTTTTGCTGATATTTGTGACTAAAATATAAAATATAGTCTTTTAAAATGTTTCCTTTAATCGTGGCTAAAAAGGCATAGTCCTGAAAAGAATAATACAGAATATTGTAATTTGATTTCTTGCCTGTTTATGTGTAGATGTTTATTGCTTATAGAGAAAAGGATTTTGATTGTCAGAAAACATATAAAACATATTATTATTATTTCCTCCTTCCCTCTGCCAACAACCTCAGGATGAAATGCGGTTCATGGTAATTTCTATATTTCTACATTCTTGTACTCAAACACCTTGACAGGCTTCACACCTAAACCTCAGATTTAATTAAAGAAATCTTTGATGTTAAAAAAGATGTACATGAACTGATCCAACTTCTCCACAGATTCTATTTATTCTTAGCAAATGGAACTATTTGTTCTTAATGAAGAATGTGTTATCTGAGACCAGTGTCGTCTATAGAGTGAAAGGATTTTAAAAAATAATTATTTTGGCATATTGGAAGGTTTTTGTTTTGTATATACATAATGGACTTCCTCAGTTACACCATTAGCTTTTTCTTCAAAGAAACATCTAAGCTTCCCAGTCTCTTTCAGCAATAACATAAACTCCTCCTCTATCTGGACAGTCACAAGTCTGGGATCAGAAGGTCTCCACCCTAGGGTGCTGAGGGAGCAGGTGGAGATAATTGCTGAGCTGCTTTCCACCATCTATCAGAATTCCTGTTTATCTGAAGAGGTCCCAGAGGATTGGAGATTTGATGATGTGACTCCCATCTACAAGAAGGGCTGTAAGGAGGATCCAGGGAACTACAGGCCTGTAAGCCTGACCTCAATACCAGGGAAAGTTCTGGAGGAAATCATCATGGGTGAGATCACATGGCACATGCGTGGCATCCAGGGCATCATGCCTAGTCAGCATGGGTTCATGAAAGGCAGGTCATGCAACCTAATCTCCTTCTATGACTGTGTGACCAGACTGGTAGATGAGGGAAATGCTGTTGATGTAGTCTACCTTGACTTCAGTAAAGCCTTTGACACGGTCTCTCATAGTGTTCTCCTAGGGAAACTGGCTGCCTGTGGACTGGACAGGTATACACTTCCTTGGGTAAAGAACTGGCTAGAGGGCCGTGCCCAACGGATAACAGTTAATGGAGTTAAGTCCAGTTGGTGACCTGTTACAAGTGGTGTCCCGCAGGGCTTGGTACTGGGGCCCATCTCGTTTAATGTCTTTACTAATGACCCAGGTGAGGGGATTGAGTGCACCCTCAGTAAGTTTGCAGGTGACACCAAGATGGGAGGTAGTGTTGATCTTCCTGAGGATAGGGAGGCCTTTCAGAGGGGTCTGGATAGGCTGGATTGCTGGGTTGAGGTACATGGGATGGGGTTCAACAAGGCCAACTGCTGCGTCCTGCGCTTTGGCCACAATAACCCCATGCAGCACTATGGGCTTGGAGCAGAGAGGCTTAATGACTGTGAAGAGGAGAGGGACCTGGGAGTGTTGGTCAATGCTCAGCTGAATATGAGTCAACATTGTGCCCAGGCAGCCAAGAGACCCAGTGCTGTCTTGGTCTGCATTAGAAACAGAGAAGCCAGCAGGAGCAGGGAGTTAATCACACCCCCATACTCAACCCTGGTGAGGCCACAACTTGAATACTGTGTTCAGTTTTGGGCGTCTCACTATAAGAAAGACTTGGAGGCCCTGGAATGTGTCCAGAGAAGGGCAATGGAACTGGTGAGGTGTCTAGAGCACAAGTCTTATGAGGAGCAGCTGAGGGAACTGGGATTCTGTAGTCTGAAGAAGAGGAGGCTCAGGGGAGACCTCATTGCACTCTACCACTTCCTGAAGGGAGGCTTGTTGAAGAGGGGTTTGGCCTCTTCTCCCAGGCAACAAACAGGACCTGAGGAAATGGCTGCAAGTTGTACCAGAGGAGGTTTAGGTTAGACTTAAAGAAGAACTTTTTCTCTCAGAGAGTGGTCAGGCACTGGAATGGCTTGCCCAGAGAGGTGGTGGAGTCACCATCCCTGGCAGTGTTCAAGAGGTGTCTGGATGAGGTGCTGAGAGATATGTTTTAGTAGTTTGTGGTAGCAGTAGTAATGAGAAGATGGTTGGACTAGATGATCTTATAGGTAGTTTCCAACCTTGTGATTCTATGATTCTATGATTCTATGATTTGTTTGAAGACGCTAAAATACAAGTAGAATTAAATATATGCATTGGTTCAAACATGTCTTTCCATTTGAAAATGAAGAACAGAACTTAGATACTCATTTTAGAGAATAAAATATTGCAAAAAGCCTAAATTTGAGAAGATGTGTGCATCGGTAGGAAGCAAAATCAGTGCAAGTGTATTAGGCTTTTGTGTCAGAAGAAAAACATATAGGTTTTGAAATAAATATGCAGCTGTGGGAGATAAATGGAAAACAGATATCTATATAGACATTTATATGGAATTTCCTTATCAAACATTATATATGCTGTAACCTCTACTTGAGAAATAGAAATATAATGAGGAATTTGGGGAAAAGATTAAAAGGGGGGAAAAAATAAAAAAGAGATTAAAAGCTCATTTATATGATACACTTAAGGTGTGATCTTGTAGAAATTAATTAAGCATTTAAGCATTGAACATCTGAAGTTAGACTAAAGCCAACAGTTCTTTGATGTTAGGGAGAAAAAAAAAAAAAAAATCAAGGTCACACTGTGAAAATGCGTTTTTCATTGTAGAAGGGAAAAAGTAATTTACTTGCATCATTGTTACGTGCATAAAAATGGCAAAGTTTGGAAACAATTTCACTCCACCTTTATTTCCAGTTTAAGTACACATACAAGTAAGGAGGCACTCCACAGTCCAATACTAATACTAACTTCAAAGAACGCATCTACCAAAGTCTTCACTATATATTTAACATATGACCTTAACCCTTCTCTTTAAGGCTAGACTGGTTTTACACTTAGCAGGACATTCTCAATAAAGGTTGCAACAGATCATATGAAGCTTGAAGACCAAGTCAAACTACAGATGCAAGGAGACCTAAACAGCAATGAATTCATTCTCCACAGTCTTTACTTTCAGAATCTTCCTAGGTGCTCTCTTTTCTGACTTTGTATGAAAGCTTATTTGCTGTCATTTTACTCAGTCAGTGAGCAGTTATTAAAAGTTACACTCAGTTTGCAAGGCAGAGCACTGTAACCATAACCTCTCCTTTCAAGGAAGCCTTTTAATTCTCATTCAGTTCTCTTCTTTTAACTGAGGTTGGACCTACATCAAGAAAGAATAATATCTTCATGCCCTCAGATATAACCTCTTCATTTTTTCCTACCGCCTGTAGCATTCTATACTTGTCCCAGGTGTACAAGGTCAAAATGATGGTCCCTCCCACACTGTTACTTACAGGTGGCCACCTTTCTGGGAATCCTATGGCATTTCTGATCCAGATTAGATAGTCTTTCAAGTTATGTGACTGAACTACAGATGAAAAGTTTTCCATGAAAAAGATGGTGTCAGGACTTCATGTTCCCTCTGGAAATCTCAGAAGCTTAATGTCCCTGCTTTGCTGTAGAATGTCTGAAATTTTTAAGTCAAATTTTGCATGCCAATGGGATCTTGTATGTAGATTTAGTCTGCCCTTAGTCTAGGAGTTTTTCTTTGTTTCCCATTCTCTGGAAAAATTTGAATTTTCATTCAATAATATTTTAAATGGCAAATTTTAAATTTAGATTTCTTTCTTTATTGGAGACTTTACCTCTAAATTAGAATCTCTCTGCAGTTACATTTTGATATGTCTCCAATCCCTGTATTCCCTGTGTATTTATTAGGTAGGGTGCAAATTATTTACTAAACTGTCTCTTCTCTGTTTTGAAGAACAGTTTGCAAATCTCAAATAACCAGATTTAATTTGTAGTTTGCCTTCATATATTGAGAATTCACATGGGGTAGAGATAAATTAATTTTTATTGAAGATAATTATCAAAAATTAAATTATGCAAATTCAGTATTTTTCATATTTTAGAATGGTTTTTTTTGTTTCGATGAATTTGTTTAATGTTGAAATGTATGTTTCTGAGTTATCTGAACATGTTAATATTTGACAGAGCTAAGTCACATTGAGGAAAGCAAAATCATGTATTATGATTACTTTTCATAGCACTTCTTATCTCCAACAGAGAGCCTGAATCAATAGACATAATGGAGAGCCATTAGATTTAGTCAAATAAATAAATAGAAAGAACTACACATACACACATAAACACATATACATAGATATTCATATTCAAATTTATTCTTGAGGTCCCAAACTGTAATCATGCAGGCAGTCAGTGTATTCAAGACAAAGATCTTTGCACTTTCACATTGATCTCAAAGTTTCTCTTTGCCTAGTCCACAATTTTTTCACTTTCCCTATAGACTCTGCAGTACATACTTCATCATGACAATTACTCCACTTAGTAATAATATCACACACATCTATTACGAGATGTAGTATTGACTTCTGGAATACTCAGTTAAGTATGAAGTCATCTGCAACTATGCTACTAGCCAACAGAACATGAGTGTATATCTTACTTTTTAGCAAGCACATTAGTTTTAATCAACCATATTACTTTCATGTTGTCTCATCATTAGAAAGTAGTAGGATAGACAAATGGACAGATTTGAGTTGCTCTCTCATAAAATATTAAGTATCTATAATCTGCTTAGTAAGCAGTAACAGTATTATAAGGGCATAGTACTATGATACTAAAAGTCTCAGGGACTCATCATTGGAGACAGCAGGATGCAGGCTTCACCAGTTAGGACCCATCTCACTATTTTCAGTAACTGTGCAGAGCAGGCTAAGAAGCCAGCTGGGACTAGCCCTCACCTTAGGACATCAGGCACCTCACTGACAGCAGGGATGAGCTGAAGCCATGCTGGGATAGTCTGGGGTGAGGTCACTACCAGACTGTAGATTGAGATGAAGGTCAGGACCAGTAGAGGGAACTGGGGCCAGGTATAGTCTTGGTGCTGTGTGACATTGAACTTTGCACATTCCATGAGTGACAGTGTAGAAAAAGCATTAGGCAGTATGTTAGTATGTTGGTAGTGTAGAACAAATGACGGTCAGGGAGTGATCTCCAGTATTAGAGCACTGATCAGCTACAATGTTTATTTCTTAGTTTATTTTCTTGTCATGCTTCAGAGGGGAAAAAAAAAAAAACAAAAACAAAAACCAACCAACTAAACAAACAAAAAAAACACAAAGGAAGCTTTTCGCTTGTTATGATTTTTTTATTATTATTCAGAGAGTGTTATTTCTAAGTAACATGCATATGCAATGTCCATTTTAGAACAAATATCAGACTTTGGCTTTCCTTTTTGTCATAATTGGTATATAATTATACAGATTTCCTTTTTCTGCCTTGGATGTCCAGTTTAATTTCTAGTCAGATAACAACAGACTATCCAGTCTGTCCAAAAAGACTCTAATTTCAGAAAGGAAAGAACTCACTATAAATCTTACCTTAGAGACGTTTTGAGTATTTTTCACATATCATGTGATGTCATCACATCACATCATAAAATCATGCAGTGCACTGGGAGTTAAAGAGTTAATGCTCCAGTTCCAAGTACCTTTCCCAGAAAAGAAGAACTATATTCCTGAGAAGACTGTTCACTTCTTTGCTGTGTTGTTATCATTTCTGCTTAGGGAGAACAGATATAAGGCCTTAGTAGGTCATC
This sequence comes from Perdix hodgsoniae, assembly GCA_035772895.1. Classification (NCBI taxonomy): domain Eukaryota; kingdom Metazoa; phylum Chordata; class Aves; order Galliformes; family Phasianidae; genus Perdix; species Perdix hodgsoniae. The sequence goes on from JAPSGF010000166.1 coordinate 397,236, forward strand.
GGACATCCCTTTTTTCCTTCAGCTCTCCTTCTTGCTGCTCGACCTGACTGTGCATCTCACCTCAGTGTTATGGTGAGGCCTTTCCACCTTTCAGACTCTCTCTCATCATATTTATTAGCTTCAATTCTAATTCTACTGTATTATGGTGTGTTATCTTGCATTATGATACCATATTTAGTAAATTAGTTTGTTTCTCCACAGATTGTTGCCACTGTTTTTCATTGTTTGGGGTCCCCTGTTTTGGCTTTTCTGTAGATGCTCAAATCCTTCCACCCCACTTCTCGTGGAACCAGGCCTATCCAGCCCTTATACCATCAACAACACCAAGATTTGTTCAGAATAAATATTTCCATTAATAAAATATTGTATGAAATAAAGTATAGTATTTCAGTGTCCAAAATATTACAGTCCTATGTTGCCATGGACAGGAGTCAATTATGAAATCTACTAATTCCTCATCATAAATGAAAAAGGATATATTCAGTTTTCCACTATACAGAATAGGCATGTCCAAAGATTCATGGAAATAGTGTTATGCTGATCATATTTTATCTCAATTCGATGGAATCACTTCACAATTCCTCTACAGAAACTTTTATCCTCCGCCTTAATTATCTTTTCTGCATTCTTTGTGCTTGTCTTACTAAGTGGAAATTTTATTTCCTCTACTAATGAGGCTTAGAAAAACCTGCCCAGTCGTTGCCTACTTTCTGTTCTCCACAATATACAATCCTTTTTCTTTTATCTCTCCACTTTAAATCCGTATTGATGTGGTAGTAGTATCGTCAGTCGGGATACCTCTGTTCTCCAGATTAGATTTATCATTAGAGTCTTACAGTTTAGAGGATAAAATAGACCATTACATTCTTTCAGCTGCAAAGCAAATCCTTTGTAATGATTAAATGAAATTGAAATTGTTCTTTCCTTATTTTGCCTCTGTAGATATGGATGTCATTAAAGTAAGTAACATCTATATGTATATTAAAACTCCTGACACTAAAATGTAGCAACTATGATAGATTTGGAAAAATCTGTAAATACTGTGGAGGTAAAATATTAACATATTCAACATGACTACCAAGTATACAGTTCTGGTGCAAGTTTCACAGCCTGCAGAAAATCTGTTCACCTTCAGATTAATTAGTTTTGGCAGTTTGCTTTGATTCATTGAATGCACCATGAAATTTTAACCATGAACTCAAGAATATTCTTTCATTGTCAGAGGGACTACTCTGATTATTTGCTGTTTCCCTTTAGCCATGCAAAATTGTTTTCTCAGTATTAACAAATTTAGACAACTAAGTCTTTCTAAAGTACCAGAAGAAACACTAAGCTGAAACAGATAGGAAATTTTCCTGCTTTAGACATGAAAGCACATAGCTTCTTCTTTCATCATTGTATCACTATTATGTTAAGATATACTAACATAGTCCTTTTTAGTATCAAAAAGGCTTAAATGATCTATCAAGTTAATTATCCCTTCAGAATTAATGTATACTCTTGGGGCAGGCAGGATTCCTCTTTCTTGACTCTAAACTTTCAAATACTCAGTGCCAGTTTCATTTTGGGTTGCAATGACAAAATTGACAGACCTAAGGTGACCTAAACTATACTTACGGATAGGTTGATAACCTCCAGAAAAAAATACATCTGGTTTTAGACTAGAGATTAAGCTGTGTATCATATGGAGTCTTTATTTCTCCTTATTATTCTAAAAGGAATTTAGAATGACTAACACAAAATAAAGCCAAACAACTTATTTTAGCTATCCACACGTATAGGTCTCTACTCAACTGGCATGCCTGCGTAGAGTGCTTTAGATGTTAAGGGCAGTTAAAACTTCTCTGAAGGAACATCTACTTCTACATGTGGGCAACAGAATTAAAGAACCAAATTTTCATATATCTGAATTTGGGTCAGAAAAAATGCTATCTAAATGCTAGACTTTGATTCTTAAATTGGCACTTTTGCTTTTCACCAAATCTGTCAGTCGGACCAATTTTTCTGAGTTTCATAGGCAGAACTGACAGTACACTACATCTGAAGATGATTTACAAAGTTATTTTGCTATTTTGATAATATCGCTCCATTTAAATTACTACAATTAAAGCCCTTAGAGGATAGCCTGGGATATCAAAGTCAAGCATCATACACATCAGTGCTATATTATGAAGACAGATGTTGCAGAATATTTGTTACATGACTGTGATTTCGACAGCATGTAGTAAACAAGCAGAGGGATTAGATTAAATTCACAACTAATAGCAAAATGTAAATAATTTACAGAATTCAAAGCTGTATTCCTTTACAATGTTTTTATACAGGGCTCAAGTAATTTTATTCAGCTTTTGCGGTAGTTGCCCACTGTTATGAATATTCAAAGTGCTTCCTTTGATTTTTTTTTTTTTTCATTTGTCAAGACTGTTATCTCTTCATGTAGCATGAAAAAAATATTTCAACAAGTTGTTTGTTATGTTCTCTTCTTAATGAGCTGTCAGAATATATATCTCAGCAAAGGGCACCACTGTGCATCTGTATTCAAGAAATAAAAAGATTCTATATCAGCCATATAGTAAAATTGTGGCCATTAAAATCTTTTCTCTCAATCTTCATAAGTACTAGGTACTACAATATTTTTTTCAACAGAAAATATTAATATGTTATGTTACTCATTGGACAATGGACTGCTCCCGATTTGTTTTTGATGTGTTAAGTATTTTCTTGGATAGGAGAAAATGTAGCTTAGCAGAGAGTATAATTAATATAGCAAAATGAAAGTCTTGTCTTCATAAGGATGTAATCTTCCTATGCTTTGTTCTACTGATGCTTTGTTTTCAATGCTAGTTTCTCTCTTCAATTATTATGAATTGCATGAATTACATGAAACAATGCTCATAATTATTTTCCCATTCCCTTTGTTTTAGCCATAATATTATCTATCACTATAATTTAAAAAAATACATTAGACTGTCACCTATTCCAGTACTGATTGTCTTAAACATATGCTAGTTTAATTAATTGATTGATTTCTCTGATTAATCAAGGTTTCTTATTCTGCAATCAAACTCATTTTCTTCCACTCCACACTTCAGAACTCCTTTCTTCAATGTATGGTCAAGTGTTCTATATTATCGACATTATAAAGGGAAAATATAACAGCATACTTGAATTTTTCACATTACATATTTACAAACTCGATGATTTTCCTGATATATAAGTTTTATAGAAGACAGAAATTGAAAAATTGCTGACATGACTTTGTTAAATAATTTTGTGTAGGAAAAGTTGGAATATCACACTAGCTATATTTGGGAAGGTAAGAATTTGAAAAATGTGAAAATCTGATATTTCTTCAATTAATAATTAAATAAACAAACAAATAAATAAAGAATCCTCTTCCTGTTTGGTTCAGAACAATTTTCTGGATACGCTATCTTAGCCTTAACTCTTATGTTGATCAATAACACTGTTACATTTGTGGAACATGGGCACTGGAAGGGGAGGGAGGGGGGGGAGCATTATTCTTCTTTATTTTTCTAATATATCTACCTGTGAGCTACTATTAAATATTCTGCTGGTTTTATATTTTATTCTGGGAGTGAATATTTCTTCTCACTTTGTGTTGTGCTTTATATCTCACCATATTTCAAATCCTAGATACTTTCAAAAAAATTCTAGGACAAAATAAATAAATAAATAAATAAATAAACAAACAAACAAACAAATAAATAAATAAATAGATTCATTATATTTCATCTTCATGAGCATTAGTTTATCCCTTCATAAATAAAATATTCTGCATTTCCTATAAAAAGTATGTTGGGGTAGTGAGTTGTCTTAGCAAGGATTTGTGAGTGCATACAGTAGTTCTGAGTAGATGGAGTGTTCTAGAATAGCTAAGTTAGGCCTGTAGGTTAAGAGTTAGCTGGCGGGGGGTTTAGGTAGGTGTGTGTATAGGTTCTCTCGCTTGCATCGGGTTTTGTGTAGCGGGTGTACGCATCTGCGCGGGATTTAGGATGGTATATAAGGTATGTGATGCAGCATTAAATTGAGAGAAGACATTATGGCATCCATGTTTGTCTTTCTCTCCCCCGGATGGTCGAGGTCCCGGGATAAGTCGGGTTAATTGGCGGATACGTCAAAGTACTTCCCACATGAAAGATGATTTTCTTCTTTGCACTGAATGTACTTTTCCCTTAAGAATAAGAGGATTCCTATAGTTGAGTCTTCTCCTGTTTTGTTCTTGCCTGTGTTTAATCATTTTGAAGCTAAGAAACTTGACACCCTGCTAGACTTGACAAATTCTCTTAGAAACTGAGATTAAACGATGGACAGAGCAAGCAGGAAAATACTAAATATGACACAATCAAGTGGACAGACAGACTGGTTGCCTGTCGATTGCTCCTTAATACCAGCATAATCAAAAAGCAAGATCACATGTAGTGAATTATTGTCAGCAGTGGTGGGACTGGATCTCAGCATGGTAGCTCCACAGAAATGTTAAATTTTGTTTCTGCTTTATGAAGTGATGTAGTGAAACTGTAGCAAATATTAATGATGCTTTCCAAAATTAGTAACAGAGATTTAAACCTAGGCTTAGTCAAGTACTTATATTAAGTTCAAGCAGACTACCAGAATGCATATACACACATAGTTATATCATTTATAGTTATATCAGTGTATAAAGTTACATCATTGTATAACCACGCGTATACACAGGGCTTCCAGTAAAAACAAAGAAAACTAAACTATTCAAGACAGAAATTGCACAAGATAAAACATGGTGTGCAAAGATTTTAGTGGTGGAAGAAAGCTACTTTCAGTTTACATATACTGAAACTTTTGTTTTTCCAAAATCTTTTTGTTCTTCTGTTGCAATGTGGATGTCTTGATAACTAAATGTAGAGTAGAAAAACATAATACAAAATTTGTTCAGCAATTTTGATGAAAAAATGACCTGATTTTCACACAAGATTTAATGGGACACAAAAGGAAAATAAAGTCTGTAGAGTTTTAGAGTAGTTTTTCTGTTTTTCTTTTTTCTTTTTTCTTTTTTCTTTTTTCTTTTTTCTTTTTTTTTTCTTTTTTCTTTTTTCTTTTTTCTTTTTTTTTTCTTTTTTCTTTTTTCTTTTTATCTGTGGGAAACACTCTGAAGTAAAGCTTCTCCAGGTACAGTTGTACTCATTTTACAAATATCTCTTTCTTTATGACAAATAATGACTAATTATGACTTCATTACTAGGAAGAACCTGAAAACAGACATATCCATTCATTGTGACTATAATACATCACAGAGGCTACAACAACAACAACAACAAAAAGAGAAAAAAGAGACACTTTTATAAATTAGTGAATAAAGTTAAATGTTTGAATGTTCTCTTCTAAATTAGACACAAAGGATTGAAAACTTTGCTGAACTCTCATTTATTTATTAATTGGTTACATTGTTTGTTTTTACAATCCATAAGACCTATTTTATTATTATTATTATTTTTTAATTTTTTTTTTTTTTTGCAAAAAATATTACTGTTGATTTTAATCATTACTGAAATTTTCACCAGTGATTCAGTATTATTGATGTTCAACACAGCATGCTCCATATGTAGCCTCATTCAGGCAAATTAGACAGAGGTTATCCTTCCTCTCTACTCTTACCTGATGATGCCATATCTCTGTGTCCAGTTCTAGGGACCACAGTCTACCAGAAGCCCATTGAGATGATTAGGGATGTGGAGGGATCTCTTACGGGGAAAGTACTAGGGACTGTTCTGTGCCTTCCTGAAATGGCATCTGGAAGCCATACAGAATATCACAAAGCTTTAATGTTTATGTTTGGATAATTAAATTTATCCTCTATTCCCCATGTCAACATTAGAATTTCTATACCCTAAAATGAAAATCACTTACAATTATCTGAGACATTCTAGGGCACAATGTTCTCAGATTGACTGTCAAATATCACAGAGGGCTAGGAAAGCTTTCTGTGAATAGCCATACTTTCCAAGACCATGTGAAGAACATATGGATAGCTCAAGACAAGTAAGAGAACTCTAGTTGTCAAATGGTGGACAAAGGAATCAAGTTATTTGAATTACTATTATAAAATAGTTATAAGCCCACTGCCATCTAAGAATATTCAAAATAAATTAGTTGAATTATGGTTTGTGAGCTTCTCTCTCTCTTTTAATTTAAAGAAAGACAAAGTCCATTAGTTCAGATATATCTATGTAAAGATGAATGACATTATTCTTGTTTTCAATTTAAATCAGTTGCAGAAATGCTTCTGCCATACAGATAATGATTTATTTTTTATTCCCATGATTGTCAGTGTCACTGGTAGCTCAGTGTAAGCAAACTCTACTGAGAGAGACTACATGTAAATAAAGCATTTATATTAGAAATTAAGGCTAGCTATCTGTGTTAGCTGTGCTCTTGTAAGAATTGTAGTTTTATTTTTAATCTGAGTAGTATTAAGACATTGTAAGATAGCACTGAAAAAACAAGCCTTGAAGAGTTTAAGGTGAGAAAGAAATATATTATTCACAGAAGGACAAAACAGAAACACACAGATGTCTGAAAGAAAAAAAAAAATTGCAATTGCAGAAAAAGAATCATGGTGACTGATATCTTTAGGAGAGGGGAGAAGGAATACTTACTTATGTTCTTTTTCTCTAGAAAACATAGAATTATAGGATCACGGAATTATTGAATGGTTTGTGTTGGAAGAGTCCTATAAGATCATCTAGTTCCAACCCTCTGCTATAGACAGGGACATGTCCCACTAGACCAGTACTTAAGAGTACTTAATTTCAATAAACTGTGTTTTTCAAAAAAAATATTTTGGAAAAAATCTCTTCAAAAAATCAATTGAATCTTTTTCAGTTTCTTCAACATGTACAGGGAAGTCAAATGGACTATTTATCTGAGAAGTTTTTAAGAAGGGTATGGGTCAGAAATATGTTGTAGGTAGCAGAAATCAACAGAAGTATAGGTTTGGCTATTCCTTCAAAGATCTATTATAAAGGAAGTATAATTTGGAATAGACAGAAAATGCAGTTTAGAGAGAAGATTATAGTCTGAAACAGGCAGGTACAAGGAATAAGGGTAAGAAAAGTTTAATATTCTCAGAATTGTTGGTCCTTAATTTTTGTGTTACTATTCTGTTGACTTCACAAGGATATATTTTCCGCATATGAATGAATCTACTTAGAAAATTACATACACGTAAACAAATGAAACTATCAAAATGTGTTCATATAGTTCAATCTCATCTGTCTTTCAGTCATTCCAAAATAACATTACCAAATTCATTTTATAAGAATTTTATTCAAAATCATAGGTCTTATTTTTAAGTTTTCACCTTCCATTTCAATCCAAGCAGTTCAATTCAAAGCAAGAATAAAGTTTTGAGCCAGAGGTGATACAGATTTGGTACTGTACTACAGTGGCATGCTGTTATGTATAACCACTTGAAGCACTGTTCTTTTATCTTGGACATAGCATCAGTATTATATTGTTCCATGACTTCCACTCTAGAGACAGTTCATTTACCAAAGGTCAATATCACCACTGTCTGAAGATACACCCAGCTTAATAATACCATCTAAACATCATTAGAAACCTCCTTCCTCCTGAAAAACAGAGGAGTCTGAAACAGAATATTATTTTTTTCAGGTGTAATGACTGGAAATCACTTGAATTCTGGTACCAGAAACTAAGTAGAATGAAAATATCCTATTTATTTTGGTATCAGGATTTCTTAGTAATCTTATCCCTACAGTGCCAGAAGCCATATGCTCCTGGAGTCCCCCAGAAATCTTTTCATCCAGACTGTGAAACTGGAACTGGTAATGCCCTACATTGATGTCTGTAACTGGTTGGATACCAGTCTCCACCACAGATGAGATTGCAGAAAGATCAGATTAATGATCTGTCATGATTTATGTGAAAAGACTGAGAGACCTTTAACTCTTCAGTCTGGAGGAGTGAAGGCTGACAGGGCATCTCCTCACCGTTTATAAATATCTAAAGTAAAGGAGTCAAGTGATGAGGGATGAATTTTTCAGTGGCGTGAAACAGTAGAACAAGGGGTAAACTGAAATGCAGGGAGTTCATTAATAACACAAGGAAGAACTTCTTTACTGTGAGAGTAATGGAGCACTGGAACAGGCTGCCCAGAGAGGTTGTGGAGTCTCCTCTCTGGAGATACTCAAGACTTGTCCGGATACCTGCCTATGCAACCTACTGTAGGAAACCTGCCTTAGCAGGGGGTTGGACTCAATGATCTCTAGAGGTCTCTTTCAACCCCTACAAGTCAGAGATTCTATGATACTGTTTCAGCTAGGATTATTTTCTTCATAGAAGCTAATATTATTATGTATTTTGGATTTTTGATTTAAAGTGTTCTAGCTCATTATTTGAATTTCATGTTATAAGCACTATAACACTTCGTGTTATAAGCACTACATAGCAGGAAACTGTTGCTAGCCACATTAGAAACAAGACGAGGAGTTCACTGCAATGTTAAATCATACAGCTGAGACTGTAGGGACCAGGGGGAAGGACTGTGGTGGATGTACTGTTAAATCTTTGTAACTCATTATCTGAGTTGCATGTTATAGGAAGTCCTATGGCAGAAACTACTTCACCTAGTGAAAGATAAAACTCACAAGAAGCTGTGCAAGTGACCCAAACTGAGTTGGTGTTGGCATCCATACAATGCACTGCCCCGAGAAACCACTGTAACAGATAGAAGTTTACTGCATGAGGATATTTTAATAGTATAATTTTAAAACACTAAATACTAAAATAAGAAAATACTTAAAAGTCTTTCATTCTTAGGCAAAAATAAAAAGACTAAAACCAGTAAGCCCCTTCCTCCCCAACTTGAAGTATATTTATTTCACATTTCTCTGCACTGGCTTATTTATAGACAGAGATAACTACAGTATTTTCCAAAACATTTTTTACCCACAGTCAGCAAGAGACTAAAATCCCTTAGAGATCAATAGCACTGTAGTGACTCTTGTACTATTCAGATGGTAAGAGTGAATATAAAGAAATTATCAAAACGATTTCACATAGTTACTATTGTTTCCCCGCCCTCCTTCCCCTTATATATTTGCTTTCTTCTATTGATTATGAGAAAGCATTTTTGTCCAATATGTCAGTTTGATTTTTGGGAGCATTTCAGGGGCTAATTACTTACAAGACTTTCAAAGTTATGTTATATTACCATTATGTGATGCAAATAACAGTTGCCTATCTATTTTTATTGCAAGGCAAGGGAAATGAAAGATCTTTGATCATCCCTCCCCCCCCCCTCCCCCCCAAGTCATATAGTAACACACCATTTTGCAGACTACCAGGAGACAAACAATCTGTTCATATTCCTGGTAAATGGACAGTGTGATCTTTACGATCTCCTGAGTTACCATGGATACCAACATGTATTCACTCAAATACTAAGTCACAGGATGTACTTACATTGTTTCTGAATTTGATATCATTCTACAGAATTGTTAAACACAATAGAACAGATGATTTTTTAATTTCTTTTGCTTTTCAAATAAGGAACAGTAATATTTCAGGTAGGAAAAAAAAATCCTACTTGCCAGTTGTTATTTACAACTTGGCATCTTCATCAACTGAGATACCTTTCTAGCTGCTAACAGAAAGTGTTTTCATTTTATGCAATTTTGCTTTTAACTACTTAAGGTTTCTATGGAAACCTCTACTCTTTCCCTTTTCACATTCTTTGAACAGGTCCCCTCGCAATGTGGAGGAAGTAGCATATTGACTGAGACATTATTTGAAAATCAAGTCTAAATTGCTTTTATCATTCATGAAGTTATGTTAAAGTAGGAAGAAAATAATTTCAGAGAGAGAAAAAAAAAAAAGTAAATCTAAATCTTTTAATATCTGCCCAAACACCAATTTATTTATTTATTTATTTATTTTAAATCTGAATATCATGATCTGTTTTTGTATTTACTACAAACTTTTCCAGAAGGAATATAAATGATTATAATAATACTGAACATAATAAAAGCAGTATGGGTGCTTGTTTTTGTTTTGGGTGTTGGCTCTTAATTAGCACCTTTTTTTTTTTTCTTTCTTTCTTTTTTTTTTTTAAATCACATGAACCATTCATTGCTCAGCATTACTCAGATCTCATAGCTATTCTCATAGCCAATTTACTTCTACTTGACTAAAAATTTTAAATCAAAAAGCAAAATAAAAAATGAATAGATAAATCAAATCAAATCTATGGTTTGCATCTTGGTCATTGACTGATCAGGATTTACATTTTCTTTGGGTGTATTTGCTTTAGCTAGAAAAATTCCAATGTCAAACCACAGTCAGAAATAGTGAATAAAACCTTTGAGAATTATATCTATATAGCTTTTGATTACCAGAATTTAATTTAGTATTTTTTAAATATCCATCAGCAGAGATTTTACTTTGCTTTTTAATTTGCATTCAATGTCGAACTGAAGGGCAGAAGAGACAAAAACTTCCTTTGCCAAGAGCAAATGTCACATTACTCATCTCCCAAAGTTGCTCAAGCAATATCAAACTCTAAATCATTTTGTTCTGCTACATTGAAAACTTATTCTTCTTCACAAACACCAATCATCAAATTCAAGTACATGTGTGCTGCATTTTATGTTCATTCTGATTAGTTAGTTGACACACCTATATTTTTATTTGAAATGTAAGTAATAGTTTTTGCATGCAAATACAGATTCTGAGACATGAAAATGACTGATACTTTTAACCTCCCCCCTTTTTTAATTTTTTTTTTAATTTGACTTTTATTAAAAGCACAGTTAAACAATCAATATAAAATGTTATAATACAGGTTTAAGTGAAGGCTGGAGTGATGATGACGGTAGCTGTACTTGTAAACAATTTCCTTTTTTTTTTTTTTCCATCAGATGGAAATGAACAACAATCTGATGTGTCAGCCTTGAAAATTCCTCATACTCTATCCTTTTTCCCACTTTCATTGCCATTATTCCCTTAATCCCCTTTTTTCTTACTGTTTTGAACTGAATAACTTCATTTGAATCTTTATATAATAAAATATAAAAATGGTCCTACTTTAATATCTGTATGGTAACTGTTGAGTTAAAACCACTAAACCACTGATTGAACCCCTGGGGAAAAGACCCAATCAGCCCTGGGAGCACAGGTAAAGGCAATTCACATGTGTGACCAGGAGTAGAACCTGCTTGCACCTCTCTTAGAATCAGCCCTCTTTTAAGGGCTGACTCCCACTCTAGAAGGATCTTTTGTTGGAGATCTCTCCCTTGGGGTGTCTTTCCTATAAGCCTAGGTCTTTGGAGATAAGCGCACGCCTTTATTTTTCCTTTGAAATACCATCTTATCTATGCTGATCCTTTGTTGTTACTTTCTTGTATCACCCTTCCCCCACCTTAATCTTTCTGATTGTAACAATATCCTACATCATTTTTTGATGTTCCATTTAATCTGAGAAGTGAAAAAAAAGAAAATATATAATAGTCCAAACTCAGTGGATCATTTAGGTAATCATAAATCACACAATCACAATCAGCATTACTCTTACATAAACAACTTTGTATGATAATTTTGCTATATAAGGTTTTTAGACTGTTTCTAGCACTAAATCATAACAAACTATTTGAAAATTTAAAGGAAGCTATTTTTCTGTCTTATTTTTTAGTTGACAGTATATTTCTAGAGATAGATTAGTCTTAAGGAAGCATGCTTAGAATGTATTGCTGATATGTTCAAGAGTTTCTATTTTTTTTTTTTTTTTTGCTATAGATAGTAGCACTTTACTCATGAATTTACGAATAACTTCATGAATTTCTTACTATTTACTATAGTCTTACCAACAGCAATAAATAATTTTAATAGACGTTATTTATCAACAAGCATTTTGTCTTCATTAGACAAATAAATTATTTAATATCATCAGTTTTTTTTGTTGTTGCTGGTTTTTGGTTCTTTTTTTTTTAATCTTATGCTGAGTAACTTGCTCAAAAACTTGTTCCAAAGAACTCAAAACAATCACTTTAAAAAACTTTATTTTGGTTTAAGAAATTACTTGCATTTCATCTTTGCACAACTCAAAAACAATTCATTTGCACTTATTGGAATTCTGTCTAGGTGTACTTACTGTAGACTATATTAGTCCACATTATTAAAGCTAAGGAGGAAGACGGGAACTGTGTGAAGTAAAAATCAGGCAAAAATTGTAAGATCAGACCTACACTAAAACCCTAAGCAATCTTGTCATAAAGTGTTTTAAATCAGTATTTCCTACATTCTTGATAATAGTTGCTAATGAATTAACATAGCAAACTCTACCTTTATTCAACTGATTTTTAATTAATAGTGATAGGTACATTAGCACTTATTGAATACTATCTACAGTATCTACTTCTAGGCCTGAAGATAGTAACTTTGAACACCAGGAAACAATTTTTTTGATGCAACTGTTATACATTTTCCACATCAAGTTTCCATTTCAGTCACTCATTTGTAATGGTCTGTGTTAACCAGGAGAACTTAATCATCACCAAATGGTAGAAGTTCAACAGCTCCTTCTACTGTCAGCACTGGGTTACAAGAAACAAAGAGCAATATAGAAGAAAAGGCAAAGAATGGTACAGGACTGATGAGCACCTGCAATTAGGAAAAGCAAATCTAGAGGTCCAAGACCACCACTGTATTATAAATTAGAATACCACCAACAGGAATAATAAAGGAGCAAGATCAATATAAAATCTATTCCAGCCTATGTCTTGACTTCGTTTCAACTTGTGGTAATGAGTATCTAAATTACATGCGGACATCTTCATTTTCAATTATCGTTAATTTAAAATATTTATGTTGAACATGTGAACAAGATTCCAAAAGACTTCTCCTTTTGGCTGTATAGAAATAAAAAGAAAAATGGATGTAAATTCCAAATAGTCTATAACGGGTTTTACAGACATTCCTACAGTGATTGCTGAGGTATGGGATAGATGGCATTATGGATTGCAATTTGTGAAGTATATTGGTCATTAATGAGTATTTGATTAATTAACAGTATGAACTGATGCTGAAAACTCCTGAGCTGCTTATGGTCTGAGAGAGCTGAGATTGTTTGGCCTGAAGAAGAGCAAACTCCAATCCATCCAGTACACAAAAGAGGCATACAAGAAAGCTGGAGGGATTTCCTACAAGGACAGTGATATGAAAAGGATTAATTGATTGATTACTGAGATACTGGTGCTGGTTTCTCAGAGAACTTGTGGATCTTCTATCGCTAGAGGAGTTTAAGGCCAGGCTAGATGGGATTTCGGGCAATGTGGTCTAATGTAATGTGATGGAACTGGGGGGAGGCTGAAACTAGATGATCTCTAAGGTTCTGTTCAACCCAAACCATTATGACCATTATGTGCTTCTATGATTCCAAGATATCCTGTAGTTCACTGGTAATTACTATAGAAAGAGAACAGGTCAAGATAAATTTGAAAGTAGTGATAGAGTGTAGAAAATCTGAGATTATTTGAGATCAAAGAAACAGTTGGAGGGGAGGGAAAGCAAATAAAAATGAAAAACCTTTAGTCTAAGTATAAAGAAATGAAAAATTAGTATTATAAGCATGTCTGCTACTTTCATGTAAACTGACATCACACTTTCTGAATGAGATTTATTCAAGCCTCTGCTGTGTTTTCAACCACAAAATTTGTGCAGATTTTGGTATGTTATTGATATTCTGTCATGGCTTTATGATTTTTTTTTATTGGTATTCCAAATCACAACATGTAGTGTACTAGGAGTTAAAGAGCTAATGCTCCAGTTCCACATACCTGTTCCAGAAGAGAACTACATCTTCCAGAGGACTGTTTGCTGTTCTGTTACCATTCCCACTCAGAGGGAAAGTTAAAAATCATTTGCAGATCACTTGATCTCCTTTTTTGATATTCTGGCTTGTTACTTCTCCCAGCCATATCTATTCAGCATTAGAGTAAGGCCTTTGATTTTCTCTCATTTTTGTTTATTTTATTAGCTTCAATTCCAATTCTATTCTATTCTATTGTATTATAGTGTGTTATCTTGCATTTCGATATCTTAGTTTGTTCCTCCTCAGATCATTGCCACTATTATGTTTCTAGGTCCATCTCTCTAGCCTTTTCCCCTTTTCCTCCTTTTCCGTATCCCTGGGAGTGGGTCTGTGGATTCCCCAACCCCACTAGTCATGGAACCGGCTGAACCAGCCTATAAACCATTGACATATTCTTTCTGTTGAAATACTACAGATGCAGTCATTGAATTTCTCCTTGGAAATGGTAAAATACCACTTCATTAGCATGTGAATGTTCACATGTGAAACTTTCTAGAAGCTGGAATAGAAGCCATCTAGGATTCACGTCTGCCTATTTTGGTTTTCAGCTACATATGTATATCTTCTCTGCCTTAATCAGTTCAAACAAATCCATATAACAATCTCACCTTAGACTTAGCCCTAGGAAAAACTGTTCAGAAATATCCTGTGAGCATTCATCTTCTCAATTTCTTCCAAGCTTAGATTTTGTAAAATGTATGATAGAAATCCAAGTGACTTGTTTCAAAGTCAAACAAATTGTTTTACATCCAGGCACAGATTTCAGTTCACTTACATTTCCAAGCAAGTAGGTTATATATCACTTCTCTCTACCCTTTCTAATGTAAAAACCAAAATGTCAAATTATCTGAGACTGATAAACTACTTGGAAGTACAGAATTCCTATACTTGGAAGTATAGAATTCCTATGCTCTTGATTAGTAGTTATTCTGTAGTCTTGAAATATTAATTCAGCTAAGCTATCCTACATATAAAAGATAAGGGAATGAAAAGAACATTGCCTTTGTGAAGAGTAATTTTAAGCACAAAAGCTTGAACTTTATCACAATCTTTTTATATTCATTAATAATAATAATAATAATAATAATAAAGATGTACTAAAGTTGATATTTCAGGAAAGAGTAACATAATTGTAAAAACTACACAACTACAATAATGACTTTCTGACAGCATAACTTTTATTTGTTATTAAATTTGTTGACTTCATATTTTGCCTTCAAGATTTTCTTAGTAATTAGACAGAGGGGATCACTAAATATTATCAGGTTTTGTAGCTGAAATTTTGCTCTGTCAAATAGTGTTTTTTTTTTTTTTATTTGTTGTAGTTTCTCTGAAAATAAATAGGAGGCATTACTTTCAGAAAGACCTATGAACTTTTACATCCATTACATATTTAATAACATCTGAACAGTTCTTCAGGGCAAATTACCTATTCAAAGTCAGGTTATGTATGTATATGTAACATTTTTTTCTCCATAAACTCCACTGCAACTTTTTATGCATACTAGCAATTCTGCTTCTGATTAAGAATACAAAATCTTACACTGAAAGGTCATAGTTATTTAACCTTGGCACAGAAAATTGCTAAGTTGTGAGGAGCTGTGACAATGACTTTAGAGGAATAAGAAAGATAGAAATATGTGCATTTTGCTTTTTAATTTTATTTATATATATGTTTGAGGAAACTAGTAACTTAAAGATTCAAGAGGAAAACAAAATAGTTTTGGAAAGGAATGAAATGCTGAAAGGAAAAACAAACAAAAAAATAATTTCATCGCTGTTCATTGATTAATCAATCATTGGTTAGTGTTTCTGGTATCATCAGTGCTTCATCACTCTATGAATAAATAATTTATATCTACAATATAATCTAAATCTCCCCTCTTTTAGTTTAACACCCCTCCCCACTCCCCCTTGTCCTAACACTATCAGAGCATGTAAAGTCTTTTCATCTTTTCCTTACTAATGTATACCTTTCCAGCAATAACTTCCAGTGTTGCCCTTAAGGTGTTTGGAGCATAAATTCTTATCCCATCTTCTTGTTAAGTCATAGTTATTTTTCATATATGTTGTAAAATAAATGTTTTTTAGTGTGAATATACATTTCTTGAAGTGTCTCTGAGAATTAAAGCCATCAAAGATGGCTGAACTAATTGACATAATCACGGACAATATTCTAGATAATGTGAAATGTTACAGAATCATAGAATACCCTGAGCTGGAAGGGACCCAGAAGGATCAGGTCCAACTTCTAGTTCCAATAGAGAACTATCTACAAATTAAACTGTATGTCTAAGATAGTTGTCAAAACCTTTCTTGAACTCCCAGTAAGCTTGTTGCCACGACAACATCCTTGGGGGAGTAGTATCAGTGCCTCAGTGAAGATGATTTTCTAACATCCAATCTGAACCTCCCTTGATGCAGCATTATTCTATTCCCTTAGGTCTTATCCCCAGTCATGGAAAAAAAATCATCACCTCCCTCTCTGCTCTTTGTTATGAGAAAACTGTAGGCTGCCAGACGCCTCCCCTCAGTCTCCTCATCTCATGACTGAGCAAACCAGGTAACCTCAGTTACTCCTCATACGTTTTCCCCTCTAGACCACTCACTGTCTATCATGACATCTTCACCATAGCTAACCTTTGGATGCTCCCAAATAATTTTATGCCTCTCTTACATTGAGACTTGAGGGATTGTCTTGCTCCAATTTATAGGAGGGAGAGGAGGTATAGTGTAATATAACATACCTGCTGTAAGATTAAGAAACAATGGTTCAAATGTTGGTCCAACCGGTTTATTATAAATCCTAATCAGGGAGATGGGAAAAGAGAACAATAGAAAAGATAGGAAAGAAGCAAGAGTTGTGTAAAGCAGGGATAGTCACCACCAGGATCCAGCAGTAGTCCCGTTGCATGCCGTTTTGAAGGTCCGAGGCAAAAGCAGCAGGGGGGGGAGGGTGAAGCAGCAGCAGCATGGCCGGCCTTGGGCAGCAAGCAGGTAGCAGGAAGAAGCAGCAGGACTCAGGTAACAGGCCCAGGAGTCCATCAGCATGCAGGAATTCCATAGTGAGGAATCTGATGGCAGACACCTTTGACGCCATCTATCAGTGCTCCTGGTTAACAGGAGAGGTCCCAGAGGACTGGAGGCTTGCTGATGTGACTCCCATCTTCAAGAAGGGCCCTAAGGAGGATCTGGGGAACTATAGGCCTGTTAGCCTGACCTCGGTACTGGGGAAAGTAATGGAGCAAATTATCTTGTGTGAGATCACATGGCACATGCGTAGTTTCCAGGGGATCAGGCCCAGCCAGCATGGGTTCATGAAAGGCAGCTCGTACTTGATCAACCTCATCTCCTTCTATGACTGGGTGACCAGTCTGGTAGATGAGGGAAGGGCTATTGATGTAGTCTGCCTAGACTTCAGCAAAGCCTTTGACATGGTCTCTCATAGGCTGCTTCTGGGGAAACTGGCTACCCATGGCCTGGACAGGTACACACTCCTTTGGGTAAGAAACTGGCTAGAGGTCATGCCCAACGGGTGGTGGTTAATGAAGTCCAGCTGGCGACCCATTAGGAGTGGTGTCCCCCAGGAGTCGGTACTGGGGCCTATCTTGTTTAATATTTTTATTGATGACCTAGATGAGGGATTGAGTGTACCCTCAGTAAGTTTGCAGATGACACCAAGTTGGGAGGTGGTGTTGATCTGCCTGAGGGTAGGGAGGCCCTTCAGAGAGGGATCTAGATAAGCTGGATCACTGGGCTGAGGTGAATGGGATGAGGTTCAACAAGGCCAAGTGTCATCTCCTGCACTTTGGCCACAACAACCCCATGCAATATTATAGGCTTGGGGATGAGTGGCTGGGTGATTGAGAAGAGGAAAGGGACCTGGAGGTGTTGGTTGATGCTTGGCTGAACATGAGCCGACAGTGTGCCCAGGTGGCAAAAGGGCCAACGGCATCCTGGCATGCATTAGAAATAGTGTGGCCAGCAGGAGCAGGGAGTTGATCATCCCCCTGTACTCAGCACTGGTGAGGCCGCACCTTGAGTACTGTGTTCAGTTTTGGGCCCCTCACTACAGGAAAGACATTGAGACCCTGGAGCATGTCCAGAAAAGGGCAAGGAAACTGGTGAGGGGTCTGGAGCACAAGTCTTATGAGGAGTGGCTGAGGGAGCTGGGATTCTGTAGTCTGGAGAAGAGGAGGCTCAGGGGAGACCTCACTGCACTCTACCACTTCCTGAAGGGAGGCTTGTTGAAGAGGGGTTTGGCCTCTCCTCCCAGGCAACAAACAGGACCCGAGGAAATGGCTGCAAGTTGTACCAGAGGAGGTTTAGGTTAGACTTAAGGAAGAACTTTTTCTCTCAGAGAGTGGTCAGGCACTGGAATGGCCTGCCAAGGGAGTCTGTGGAGTCATCATCCCTGGTAGTGTTCAAGAGGTATCTGGATGAGGTGCTGTGAGGTATGTTTTAGTAGCTTGTGATAGCAGTAGTAATGAGAAGATGGTTGGACTAGATGATCTTATGGGTCATTTCCAACCTTGTGATTCTACGATTCTATGGAGAAGAGAAAAATCTGAAGAACCTCACTGCACCTTTGCAGTACTTTAGGGGAGCTTACAAGCAGAAAAGAGACTGATTTTTTTATATGGTCTGATGGTGATAAAACAAGGAGGAATGACTTTAAACTAAAAGAGGGGAAATTCAGATTAGGAAGAAATTTTTTACTCAGAGGGTGGTAAGGCATTTCTGGGTAAGAGGTTGCCTGGAAAAGTTGTAGATACCCTGTCCCTGAAAGCATTTAAGGCCAGGTTGGATGGGATCTTGGGCAGTCTTATCTAGTGAGCTGACAGCCTTGCCCATGGCAGGGAGGTTGGAATTATACGATCTTTAAAGTCCCCACCAACCTGGGACATTCTATAATACGTTCACCATTATTATGCTGCAACTTCTTACAAAAATGTAGCACAAATCTGATTTCTGAAAATCCAGACTAAAAATAAACATTGGAAGAGATATTTTCAGCTATATTCATTTGAAATGCACTTATAATACATCAGTTTAGCTGTAATATATATGCCAAAAATGATCTTCATAACATCTTGTCCAGCCTCATTCATTCGTTTTCTGGTTTCTATTTGTATTGTGTAGTATTAGTGACAATATAGACAAGATGGGTATAAATTAAAACGTACATGGCTTATAAAAATTCAGATTTCTAGAGGTCAGAGGGAAAACTACCGGAGAACTAGTGGAAAACAAAAGAAATAAACATATAGAGCAAAATCAAACAAACCAAAAACCTTAAATTAGAATTTTGGAAACTTCAAAGATTTATTTTTCCAAGTCTTTATTTTAAAAAATTTTAAGAAGTATTTTTCAGTACTTACCATTAAGGAATTTTAAAACCTCTACTATGTCCTGTGTGGACATTTGAAAACTAAGTTATCAAGGACTGTTTGTGCCTGTTTCAGCTCAGGCTATCACTGATCAATTGAAAGTTTCTCTTAGAAGCTGAAAACCAGAAGCTGAAAACCTCTGTATGGAAGGTCTCATAACAGGATGTAGTTTTTTGTCATACAAGAGATTCTAATTACCATTTGTAATGACAAATTCTGTGACATCATAGAAAGATTTGGGTTGGAAGACAACTTTAAGATAATCTAATGTCCTGCTTTAGACAGGGATACCTCCCACTAGATCAAGTTGCTCAAAGTCTCATTCAGCCTTCCAGCCTGGCTTTGAATGCTTCCAGGGAGGCAGCATTCACAACCTCACTGGGCAACCTGTTCCAGTGCCTCACCATCTTCACAGTAAAGATTTTCTACCTGATACGTAGTCTAATTCTATCCTCTTCCAGTTTAAAACCACTTCCCCTTTTCCTATCTCTACATCCCCTTATAAAAATGTCCCTACCAAACTTTCCTATAGGCCCCATTCAGGTTCTGGAAGGCTGCTATAATGTCCATCTGGAGCCTTTTCTTCATAGGCTGAGGAGTCCCAGCTCTCTCAGTATTTCCTCACTGAAGAGCCCCTCCATCCCTTAGATCACCTTCCTCTGGACACCTCCAACAGCTTGATATCCTTCTTGTGTTGGAGGTCTCAGAACTAGATACTGTACTCCATGGGGGGGGGGGGGGGGGGGG